>SKCR01026221.1:0-107382 GCA_019454045.1 Zanthoxylum bungeanum | reverse complement strand
ATTGGGTAATGGTTTGGTATCCAAGGGTTTTAAGAGCCCTTGCCTCTTCAATTTCTCTAGCACCTTAGACAGGGGCCTTCCCAAGTTGGAAAACTGCCTGTTCCGGATAGCAGCGATTTCAGTAGAAACGGGCTTTGTTCCCGATGTTCCCCCAATGGGCCTCCTGTTCAGACCATAGAATTTCTATTCTCGGCCTCTTCTTCCTCCTCAATATCCATGACAGTTTCCCTCAACTGCCGAAAGTCTGCAATCATGGAGGTCATCCTCCTCAACTTGCCATAAATGGAGGGCTTGGTGCCCTTGATAATCATCTTGATCTGATCCTTCTCCGAAGGCCTAGTCTGCATTTTCAATAACTGACCCCTCCACCGGTCCACATACTCCTTAAAACTCTCCTCCGCTTTCTGCTTAACATTCTCCAGATCACGGAGTGACAGATCGATCTCCAAGTCGGTGACATATTGCTTCAGGAAAGCATCGGCTAGCTCCCTCCAATCTTCCTTTACTTTCTTATCCAAACTGTGGTACCATACCACGGGAGCTCCTTCAAGCGACATTCCAAACATTTTCTGTACCTGACGCTGAGATAAGCCAACTGAACTCATGACTGATACAAACTGTCGGAGATGCACCCTCGGATCCCCATTCCCATTGAACTTAGCCATATCCGGCATCTTGAACTGTACCTGCAACTGTTCCTCAAAAGTCAATGTGTCATAATCCAGCAAGTCCTCATTCTTACCCCTCATCTTGCGGGTAACCGACTCAACCTGATCCCGAAGTTTCTGTAACTCTGCCTGAGGCCCAGATACTCTGCCCGCTGCATACTCTGCCATATCATCAAAAGTAGGGGTATCATCCCCCAATCTGTTCGGAGGTTCCTCTGGTCTTGCATCCCCAGAACTACCCCCAGCACGAGACCCGGCTATACCAGCCACAGCAGTAGTCAAAGCCTGCAACTGTTCAGTGACTTTGGCGAGACTGTTCTCTAACTGATCCATACGGGACACCTCATTATCGGATTCACTCATACTTGTTCTTTTAGTGAGCCTTGTCCCTTCTCTAACCCAAACAGTATCTATGTTGTCTTTTTGAGACATAGACGGTGTTAACATGATATATGGATGCATGAGGTGCATGAGATGCATGTAACATATAATATACTAAATAAAATTCTCAAACAAATCGGCCTACTATCATTTTAGAAGTTTTTTGGGACAACTGTCATAAGAGTGAACCCGTCCCAGTTTAAATGGCCCAACGAGTTCATGTCTTATGGAAAAGAGCCCAACTAAATCCAAATGATAATATTCCGAACACAAGCACAAGGTGGCCCACCAACACTTAGACGCTTTTGGCCCAAAAGTCATGGAATACATCCTTGTCCCAGTTTAAATGGCCCAACAAGCCCATATCCCATGACAAATGGTCCAAATGGATCCAAACGATGATGTTCCCATACACAAGCATAGAAGGGAGATAATGCAAACATGACATAATAATTTTTACATAATGGCCCATCAACATTTCAGAAGCCTTGGGCCTAATAGTCATCAGTACGAACTTGCCCCAGTTTAAATGGCCCAGCAAGCCCGCATTTTTGACAATAGTCCAACTGCATCCAATGAGGATGGTCCATAAGCACATTCTCAAGGAAATAATTGTTACTTTAACCATACAAACTGGTCTAGGGGTGGATTTGCAAGAGTATGGACAAAGGCTCTCACTGGCGAAGGATAGCCCACAACTAGGTCTCCCCACTCAAGGGTTTAAGCGACCAAGTGAGCGCATCCCTTTTTATACACTAAGGTACGTGCCAATGAGCTATGGTGTGTGACGGACTGTCAAATGGATTTCCCGTTATAGATTCCCCAGAGGGAAGGTGGAGCGAGGCTCAATTAAGTACCCAAAGCCTCTTAGGCTCTTATCGCTTGGTGTCAGGAATAAACAACGAGTCCTCCAAATTAGTCCATCACAAAGGCTACGAGTAGATGGCCATGTAGGTGTCCTCACAGCTTTTCCTTCTAGAAAGGTAGTGAGTGAAGGAAGACACCAAACCATTACCTAGCCTCGAAATGCCTTTGATTAAACCCCCACTTATCCACTATAGACATGGCCAATTAAAACATAAATCCACTCATTACAAGACAATATTTCGGGGCCAACTCTCTATCCCCAGTGGAGTCGCCAGACTGTGGACCACAGGACCTGGGCGACGCCGTTCCTAGGCTCGCGGCACTAGTTGGGAAGTACTAAATAACATGGAGTCGCCACCCGGTGTGAACCGGGACAAAGATTTAAGGCCGCACTCACCCCTCGCAAGGGAAAACCTCAAACCGTTGGGTTCGGAATGGTCCCTTACTTATGTCACTTGTAATGAAAGGATGTATGTAATAATTTAATCAAGCTTAAGTAACACTTATTTCCAAGAGTATCATGCTTCTAAATTCTCATATGCAAATTAAAACTTATGCGCACATTTCACATATATCTTACATTTAACATTGCATGCTTAAAAAACATATCAAAGTAGCAACGAACATACAACTTCATTAGCATATTACATTCAAGAAAACACAAGCACACATATTAACCATACAAGCACACATATGGGCACTTTTCCAAGTGGTACGTGGAATTGTATCCCAAGTACAGACCGCACTACCGTCCATTCGGAATCGGCTACGGAATTTACGTCTGGGTTTCCATCCGATATACCGCAAGAAATAATACTCAAACGTTATCATGATATAAGCATATAAATTGTAATACATCGACATATTTGTATTCATACATGTGGAGATAGCTACTAGAAAAACTATGCATGAAATCTAATGAAGAAGACTCAGTTCAGTGGGTGCGCGTTCGTATAGCGTTCGTAAACGCGTTCGAACGGTAAACAGAAGGTTCGCGTTCGTATAGCGTCCGAGAACGCGTTCGAACGGAACCAGACCTGATGCATTATGAAACTAAGAAAGTGCGTGGGCGTTCGTATAGCGTTCGTAAACGCGTTCGAACGGTAAACAGAAGGTTCACGTTCGTATGGCGTTTGATAACGCGTTCGAACAGAAATGAAACAGAATGCTCTCGTTCGTAGGGCGTTTGTTAACGCGTTCGAACGGAAATGAACAGAATGCTCACGTTCGTATGGCGTTCGGCCACTCAAGCTACTGTTCCGACTCCGTTTCGCTGCTGTTTCCTTGTGGTTTTGCTGCCGCTTCCTCTGTGTCCTCTGCTTACTATTTGTGGACTGTTTTGATATTCTTTTTGGTGTGGTTTTGTGTGATTATTTCAAGGATTATAAGTGTAGTTTATGTTACTGTTTTAAGGGGTTTTAGGGACTGTTTTAGGAGTTGTTTAAGCTGCTGTGTTTGGTGTGATTTTCGGTGGTGTGTGGAGGTTTAATGGGGCTGATTTTCGGTGGTGGTCAGGGGTTGTTTTGGTGTAATTTTCGGTGGTGTGAGGGTAAGGATCAAGGGAGTGATATACTTGTGATGTCTAGTATTTCTTGCTATAATTCTTGTGTGAGTTGTGTGTGTGAGCTAGAGAGATTCGAGAGGAGGGATGGCTAGGTTAGGGGTTGTTTATATAGAGAAGGGCTAGGGCTTCACCTTGTCTCACAAGGAAGAGATTTTGGCATTAAAGAGGGGATATGATTTGGTGTTTGGCAAGGAAAGTCAAAGATTGAGGGGGGACAAACTTGGTTTAGATTAGGAAGTTGTAATATTTAATTTGTGTTGGTTTAGGAATACAAATATTTTAGATTGGTAATTATCTTATTAGATTAGGAAGTCAAATATATGATTGGCTTTAATTGGTTAGGATTGATTTTAATTAGGTGTATCTTCTTTTTAGTTTTAGTATATAATATATTTAATTTGTCTAAGTTAGGCATGATTTTATTTTATGTTTTATTTAATTTGGTAAATGATTTAATTCTTTATTTATTTAATTTATTTAATATTTCATTTAGTTAATGTTTCAATTTAATTAATAATTATTTAATTTGGGATGTGTTTTATGGGCTTTGGGGGGCTAAATGGGCTGGGGTGCGAGGCTAGCAGCAAAACCAGAAATACCGGCTCCGTTCGAACGCCAATTAGAACGTGGCACGAACGTCCGCAATCTGCACGAGGTTCGAACGAAGTAACGAACGCAGCACCAACGAAGACAGTGAACTTGTGGAATGAACTTGATGACGTACTTATTCCGAATTTCCCCTTCCGACCTCCGTTTCCCGCAATATCCTTAGCTAAAAAGGTAGTGCCTCCAATTGAGACTCATCATCGGGTTTCACATGCGAAAATGCAATGCCTACAATCACCATCATAGACATCTTCATTATTTACAGCCCTTTCACTGTTGTCCCCCTTGAATTTCTCAGACAACAAGTAATGATTCGCCACAACTGGTGGCATACTGCCGAACTGAATGACGATAGGAGGGTTTTCATCGTCTGTCTCGTCCTGTTTTCGTCTATCAAATTTGGTGTGCTCCTCGCAGTTCGTTGTTGTCCCTTCTATGTCGTCACTCTCTTTACCACTTACATCCGGTTTCTCCCTTGTATAAGCACTACGGCCTGTGGTGACCTTCATTTCACATTGTCGGCACATCATACGACCATAATTTCTCTAGTGTCGCCTCAGTTGCGTCCTTGTCATTTCATCCACAGGAGGGTAGTTCCTTCCTGAATGTTGTCCCGAATGTGGCCTATGGTACGAATGCCATACGTTAGGCCGATGAATTTTCGACCTAAACGTCCTTACATTTTGGATGAAATTTGAATTCTCACCGTAGAACCTTGGTGCGAAGGTTATTGGTTGCCATGCTACTGGCTTTTTCTTTACAGGCCTTTCACAGGTATCTTCCAACTCCCTCATCCATTCTATACTGTTCTTGCACCGTACACAGAGATTTTACCGATCCTTCTGTTCTTGGGGTGTTTTAATCCTTTCTAGAGTGCTTGGACGGTGACAGTCATGTTCTTCATCTAGGACCAACTTGAACTTTGGCAAGTTCATTTTGGTAAGGTCCGAATTGATCATGTTTATTTCCACTGGCTTTAGGAAATGGTTGTCGTCCACCGCCATCTTTTTTTCGAACGTTATTCGTCCAGATTCTATGGTATCCTGCAAAATATTCCGAAAAACAAGACAATTATTAGTTGAATGAGACCACGCATTATGCCACTTATAATATTTTTTACCACCGATTTGCTCGACGCTTGGCAATGTGTGGCGGTCGCTCAAACTAATTTGCTTGTCTTTATATAATTGATCGAATATGGCATCGACTTTCGTGATATCGAACGAGAAGTTCCTACTCTTTTTATCGTTCTTTTTTTTTGGCTTGGGGTTCAGCCCACGCCTTACAAACGTACGGCTTCCCTTTAACCAATTCGGCCAAACATAAGTCGGCCGATTCGATGTCCATTTCGCATATTTCATAATCGATGCTCATGTAATAAGTTCCTTTACTGGAATTTTTCATTTGCTCCTCATCTCTTAATAACCGTTCATAACGCACTACACTATTAGTGAGTTGGGGGAGATCCCAAAATTCGCGATCTTGAAATTTCTTTTTTAGATCGAAATTGAGACAGCTTTGGGCAATTCTCACAAATTCTTTTTTTGACAAAGGCACGTAACATCGGCCTCGAGCCACTTTAAACCTTTGTAAGAACGTCTCGGCCCATTCTCTTGGTAACTGTCTCAAGTTTGCCAAATCGGCCAAGGCTACTTCAAATTCGGCCTTGTAGAATTGCTCATGGAACAGCTGTTCCATTTGTTGCCAATTTTCCACCGAGTTGGGCGGCATGCTAACATACCAGGAGAAAGCTACTCCTGACAGTGAGCTGTGTAATAACCTCAATTTATGGAAATCGGTTGTTTCTCTACACTGAAGGGTAAATCGTCATATATGTTACATGGTAGAAACTTCCCCAGACCCTGTAAACAGAGAAAAGTCTGGTACTTTGTAATTCCTAGGCCACGGATATGCCACATCGATCCAATCTGGATATGGCTTCCGATACCTCGGCCAAATTGGCCGTACTCACAGACCGAATTGATTTTGAAGGATCTCGGTCATCTGTTCTCTCAACATGTCATTGCCATTGAATGGCATTGCTATCGGTGGCGGTTTTGGTCCTCTCACAAGTGGGACATAGTCGTGATTCTGCCCCTGAGAGGCCTGGAGACCTTGGGGTAACACCACTTCATGTTGTGCCATATTTGGCCCTTGGTGTAAGTTTGGCCCTAGATGCGCGCCATTGCCCCCATGACTTTTTCCTCCCCTGGAAGTCGTAGGGACAGTGACCCCTTGCGGGGGAATATTGCTCGGACCAGCCTCTTGACTGCTTGATGCAGGAGGAGGTGTAGTCCACGGTAGGGTTGTCCCCCCGTTTACACATTTGGCCATTAACTCGTTTAATGAGCTTAAGTGTTTGGCCATATTTTCATAATGTGAGTTACTAGTCGAAGTAAACTTATCTATGATATGAGCATTTTGGAGCCTAACCTACTCGACAACATCCTGTGTGAATTCACCGAACAATGCGCGAACCGCGTTAGGGCTGAGCTCTCGCACAGGTTCATATCGACTAGCGTCTGCCAGACCCTCGAAATGGCCCACTATGGCTGGAACGTGGGGCTGATTGGTTTGATCCAGTCCTCTTTCCTCCGTAATTAAGCCAGTTTGAGTGTTTCTTTTCGGAGACATTTCCACTTTTTACACCAATTCTCCCACTGTGGTCGCCAAAAACTGTTTACGCAATTTTCTACCTGAAGAAAACAACGTGTAAGGTTCAAACCTCCTGAGACAAAGTCCCAGCAATGAGTGTTTGATTAAGTGAATAAGCCTCTAAGGGGCACAAGCACACAAGTTACAGTCCTAAAAATTATGAAACTACGAAATAAAAAATAATAAGATGCTTGTTTGAGTCTTCATTTGATCGGGGCTTTTTCTCTTCGCATGAGTGAGCCTTTTATAGTGGAATTTGTAATCTGCTCGGACGGTTTCAGTCCTTAACTTCCCTGCAACTGCTGGGTCATGTCCCCAACCGTTGAGTTGTGCGCCATAACTGCCTGATCGTGGAGGGAAATGTCTAACTGCTGTAATCGTGGGATCAACTACAGCATGTGTTCGATCGTCCTGAGTCATTTGTCGTTCTAATCGCTGTTTCGGTCGTCCTAAGCCCTTTTTCGTTCTAATCGCTGTGTCATCTGGTGATTGCTCCGATCGCTCTTCCCTTCGTCGCCCTACTTGCCTTTGTCCTTTGCTCCTTCGCTCTAGGGCGATTTCGCTCTAGGGTGACTTTCTTTTGTCAACAATATGTCATCCTAAAATGGCAAATTCATTCATTAGATACGTTCATTCACCTCTTAAAATGACAAATATATTCATTATGTTAAGTTCATTCAACTATTAAATGTACCGAATATTTTAAAATTTCAAAGTTCTCACAATCTTCTACAATACCAAGTAGCAGCACCACTAGAATACCAAATCACAATACGACACAAAAGAAGAGAATATATATATATATTTTGCACCTGCATCTGTGATACTAGGGTTAGTTTGGGAATTGAGAATAACTATGCAGAAAGTAGAAAGTGTTTCCAAATTTTTAAAAAAATTGAAAATGATGATGGACACTCGTGTGTGTATGTGTGTATATATATATATATATATTATGTAGTGAAATTTTCTATCTTATAGTAAAATATTTTGTCTTTCAATTTATTTGTACAATAAATTATACACATGGTTGTGTATGTATTATTGTTGTCCCCAATGGATGATGTTTTGTGGTATAGAGCTCAAGATTTCACATTGAGATATTGGATTCGAATCCAAGAAGTACATTTTTTGTAAGAGTATAGGACAATCGGAGTTTTACATATTCCGCTTAAATCTGGAAGAGGTGGTTTGGCGGCGGATTTCCAACGATTCCAAAAAAAATATTATTGTTGAAAATAAGAAAAATTCTAATAAGAAATTACTTAAGGTTTGAAACGTCTTTTTCATAAGTGTACATATTATTTATAATATATAGTCAAGATACATTGATTCTCCTCCTTTACTGTAAAATTTTGTAGGAAGGATGTTTGTCCAATTTTTGTAAAGTATTGTTAACATGATATTCTAAATATATTCATATATATATATATATATATATATATATATATATATTTAAATGTACTCTTTAGTTATCTATTTTAAATACTTTAAAATAAATAGACATCAATAAGCACTTTTATAATTGAAATCAATATTTTGAAAATTTTCTAAATAATATAAAAGACTTTACTAGTAAATAGTGTTTGCTTTTAAGATTGGAATGCACATGCAAGATATATATATATATATATATATTACCTTTTGATTGAATCTTAATTACTTACCATTATAAAAAAAATCAAGATCATCCCTCCAAAATAATCACAAAAGAGGAACATCAAATCCTAATTAGGTACAACAACCCGATTGCTTTAGCAAATTTTTATTTTAATTATTTCTCTTTGATTGCCATTAGGCTTTTTTTTTTCAAGGATAAGCTAGCAATGAACTAAAGCATATAAAAGATGTTAAAAGAGGCAAGCTCCTTCACACACACCCAACATGGAAAGATAAGAATGTTGCAAGAAAACGTTTTTAGCAGGGTGGTGGTCCAAGCTCTTTTGGACACTTTAATGTATTTTTAAATTATTAAAAAGTCACCTTCACATTTCCGTTTTGCCTTTTTCAAGTATCAATTATACACAATAGAAATGTGAAAACTATTTCTTTAGAAGCGTCGAGAGAAGTTTGGTCCATCATAATCGCGATTCTAACACTGACTCTCTCCATTAATAAGATATTATCTGTTTTAAAAATCTGTTAATTCAATGATCCGATCCACTCTCATCGTAATTTTATTCTTATTGTGAATTACAAGTCCACCTAAAATCTATCAAACTAATTGGAAACACGTATAAACACACTCCAATATCATTCCAAAGCGAAGTGAGATATTACACCCACAAATTTGGTAAATTATCATTTTGGCCATAATTTTTCTTCCTTGTTGTAGATTTATTCTGTGTTTGATATTGTTAAAAACATATTTAAATCACCAAAATACTTTTATATTTGTTTGCTTAATTGAAATCGATAAAACCATGTTTTAGAATAAAAGCAAAAAAAAAAAAAAATCTATTAATTGTTTTTTTTTTCTGGAGCATATCATATACTAAATCAGACCTACCTTTCATTTAGGGAATTATAATATTTTTTAATTATTAAGTTAGAGTAAAGGGGGGAGATTTAGTGTATATAATTTTTTAAAAAGAATTAATAATTGTCTAGAAGATTTTGAAACAATTTTAGGACTACAAGACTTGGAAAATCATGCACATTCATTGTACTACTGAAGAGGAAATGATTACTAAAAAGATTAAGGATGGGAGAATGCCACATTCTCCTTATTTTCACTATCTACCATTTACTCCTTATTATTTTTATATTATCCTATTATCCCATAACCTCAAAAAATAAATATTCATTTACCACTTTACTCTTAACAACTATTATATTGTCATGATAAATTATGTATTTGTATTTGTATTTGTATTTATTTTATTTATACTATAAAATAATAAAAACATTATTAAAATCTAATAACTTCTATAATAAATAGTGTTACTTAATGGATAAATTATGAAAATTTTGGATAAGAATTATATTTTTATTTAATATTATTTGTCTATTTATTAACCGAATTATAAGTTTTTATTGTCGTTAATATGTACATTATTTATTATTTTTATTTTATATAATTTTGTTTTTATTTATCAACTTATTAGTTTTATTTTATCCAGTATATTTTTCCATATAAAATAAGCATTTATAAACAAAATATGTTAAGGTGTAATTATCAATAATTTCGTTAAATAAATAAATTAAAATGATTTATTATTAAGTTATTAGATTTTCATAATTTTATTAATATTTTGTATTAAAAAATAAAAAAATAATCCAAAAATATTAAATATCTAAGAATAGAACTGTAAAATAATTTTAATTTGTGAAACAATATGAGATAAATTCAATAGGGGAAAAATGACAATCTACCATCAGGATACCTAAAACGCAGCTTGAAAATGACACACTTAAACAAGATAAGGCGTAATGGAAATTGATGATCATGGTAATATGCAACTGGGGTTTCAGGTTCAAGTCTCGTAGATTTTTATTAATTTCCATGCATAAAAGAATGATTTAGTTTTAGATTGAAGGAAACAAAATCTTAATTCCCATTTCAAAAATGTTATCAATATATTTTTTCTTGTATCGTGGTATAATTCATGTCCGTACAATTCCATATATTCAAGTAAATTTTTTAGAAGAAAATTCAATTTTCCATGAATTTGTCTTCAGTTCAGTTCTTTAATAAATCTGAACGCCATCTTTAATTTGTGGGAAAATGACACTTCAACTCTCAACATTTAGGGAAAGAAGACATTAAACCTCTTAATATTTTAAAAAGACAAAGAAAATCATATTTGTTAATAAATTTTATTAGTTTGAGGATGAAAATATAGAAGATTTAGTTTATTTATGGGAAAATGAGCATAATTTTCATGATATTTGACAAAACTAATCAAAACCCTCTAATATTTAAAAACTAAACAAAAGCCCTTCATGTCAACTTTATTCATCATTTTATTATTTTGCCCATTATGAAAAATTTAAATGATTAGGGAATATAAATCAAGTAAAATAATTTAAATATCCTTAATGGTTAATAATAGAGAAAAACTCAAATGTTTGAATTAAATGAAATTCGACAGAATAGCAAAATGATAAATAAAGTTAACATGTAGGGGCATTTTGTATAGTTTTTAAACATCATGGGGGGTTTCTGTTAGTTTTGTCAAACATCAATGAGATTATACTCATTTTCCCGTTTATTTATTGTGCATGCTCACATAGGTGGCTCAACCCTTAGCCAACTTAGGCGGTCACCTAAGGCCTCACCCAAATACAATACCCCATAAAAAATTGTGCTTATACATTCAAGTGTATTACAAAATTATTATTAATTTTTATGTTCAAATTAACAAAATTTTCCTAATTGATTAGTTAATTGTAATATTTAATTACATCCTACATCGCTAGCAAAGAGGATCCTGAACTAATTTATAAGCCATAGAGGCATAGACTCCCCTAACATAGTAGACGAGTTTTGGGTTATAAAGCCCAATAACAAATCTATGACTTCATGTGTGCCCAAATGAGATAATATTTACTCGGTTGTTGGGCCCAGACTGTTACAGATGATATCAGAGCCGACTCATGATCCGATGTGTGGATGGATATGATTTCGTTTCGTTCTATTTCTGATTGCCCCTCACAAGGACGAGAGGTCCTTAAGGGGGAATAATGTAACATCTCACATTGCTAGCGAGGTCGATCTTGAACTAGTTTATAAGCCATAGGCTCCCATAATATAATAAATGTGTTTTGGGTTGTAATCCAATAACAAATCTGTGACGAGTGTGTGCCCAAAGCGAATAATATATACTCGGTTGTTGGGCCCGGACCGTTACATAATATAAAATTATAAAAATTATAAATTATTATATTTTAATCAACTTTTGCTTTGATCTTTCTTATTTTCCAAACTGATAATATAATTATTTCCTTTTTTTTTTTTCTAAAAATATCTATAATATAATAAGCCTTGCTAATTTTTGGCCTAAAGTCCGAAAAAAACTTGAGCCGCCCATGCATGCTCACATACCATTTTTATGTTGAAACAAATAAAAACTATTAAGAAATAAGAAATTATATGTCTTTTGAAAACGTTAAACGTCTCCCTTACCAGCTTAACAGTGATTTTCCCTTAATTAATTGACAATGGCAGCTTCTCGAAAGAGATGTCAGAAAACAACAAAAACAAATACAAAATTGGCAACTTGTTATAGGCCTTCTTGATCAGCAATATTATCAGTTTATTGCATAGAAGTGTACTGGCCCCCTATTTCAGATAAGATAGACATTTGATAAACAACATTATGGCAACTTGTTATAGGAACTCAAACTCGTTTTATGTTGATTGTCAAGTTCTAACACAATCCTCTTTTGATATTAGTTATTAATAGATATTATAACTTAAATACTAAGCGGAGTGGAAATAGGCAGAATTGTCATTAAGGCTATAAAATTTTAATTTTAACCCAAATTTTTGTCTAATAACATATATGTTTGAATAGTTTTTGAGTATGATATCAAATATTGGCCCAGTATTGTAATCTTCTTTAACAAAGAATAATTTTGGGAATACATATTGAAAAAGGGCATTTACATCCATGTGACCATTGATCTTATCATGATAGAAATGACAAACTTGTAATCTATTAATTGTATCCAACAATAAATAACATTACCAGTTAGTGCCTAACAAGGGCAATGAATATCCATGTGACCATAGTACCAATTTTTTTGTAGCTACATGTGCATGAAGAAGATGCCATTGAAGCATCAAAAAGCAAGGAAAAGCCAGTGCTGATTTTTGTGATGGGTCATTAATTGATGATCGACACATAAACATATTGAGATATTGTGATTGATTGGATCGATTTTGTTTGGTTCTTGGGTTTTGGTCTACAATGGCCAAGAAAATTCAAGATAAAAAATTGACAGGTTCATGAACTCAATTCACATAACCTATGGGATATGGCTTCGGTCGGTCCAATATGAATAAAGTAGTAATGGACCTATGGCTTTTTCAGGGCTATGTATAACTGAGCAATGGCTAATGGAACTGTAATAATGAAAGAATGAAACTTCAAATACTGTTGCCAAATACTTTCTTGTTGAAAGTGTCATAAAAGTATCACTTAAGTATTCAATACTTCATTACTTTCACTGACGATTATTCAAGATTTGAATATTTATACATAATAAAACATAAGTTAATTTTTTTTTTTTTTAAAAATTCAAAGAGTATAAGAATGAAGTAGAAAACCAATTGGGAAAAAGTATTAAAAATCTACGATCTAATTGTGGAGAAGAATACTTAAATACCAAATTTCAAGATTATCTCAAGGAAAATGGAATATTGTCACAGGTAATACCTCCGTACACACTTCAACATAACAGTATCTCTGAAAGGAGAAATCGTACCCTATTGGATATGGTATGTTCCATGATAAATTTTGTTGATATATCTGTTGGGTTTTCTAGGTCAAACCAAGTTCAATTTAAGCATTTAAAAGTGTGAATACGACAAGTTAAGTTGCGGAAATACTCACTTTGATCGGATTTGCGATGCGTTGAACAATAAAAATTTCTTCAAGCTTTTCCTCCATGGATGACTTTTGGCCAAGCTTGTGTTGGACAGTTATGACTAGGGATGGCGACAATTTTACCCATAAACCCGCAAACCCGCAAAAACCCGCCTGCAATGGGTAGGATTTGGTAAATATATTAGTGGGTGCGGTGCGGGTTTGGTAATTTAAAGTAGAACCCGCTGCGGGTGCGGTGCGAGTTTGGTATTTAAGAAAAAAATGCGGGTATCCGCATACCCGTAATATTATTTTTTATTAATTAATATTTTTAGGAAAATATAAAAAAACCTTATTATAAAAACAACTAACAAAACCTAAACCTAAAACACTAATTCATAGTTCCACACTCCCACTCAGCCGCAGCCCGCAACCTGCCCAACTGAAGATTTTTTGCATGACTATTATTGTTTTTTTTTTTAATCACACTTGTTAATAAAATTATAATGCAAAAATTTGGATTAAGTTCACATAATCAGAAACGGGAGAGGAGCAAAATAAGCTAGTGTTTGCTGCAACTTCAGTAGCTTTCCTGCTTATTCATTACACTTACACCACTTGAGCCTTGTAAGCATCACTTTCATTACACTTAGCATAAAAAATATGACCAAAGGTTGGTGATTACTTTTTAGCTTATTGTCGATTGAGTTGGCTAATTTAGATCATTATAATTATGAAGGGAAGAACTCGTTTTAATTATGTTTATATGAAAAAATAAACATATGGTACTAAGTATTTCATACATTATGTTATCTATGTACTTTATATACATACATTGCATGTTGTATATGTCAAATGAAAAACAAATGTGAAAACTACAGCTAGCAATTAAAAATAAATTATTTAATTAAAAAAATTATATTATTAAGAACACAAAGTAATTCAATATTTTAAAAACCAGCAAAAAATCCGCTGGGTACCAATGCGGGTTTGGTAATTTATTTTTATATGCGGTGCAGGTTTGATAATGAAAATTAAAATCCGCAACGGGTATGGTGCGAGTTTGGTAATTTATTTACATATGCGGGTGCAGGTTTGGTAATGGAAAACCCGCACCATACCCTACCCACTGCCATCCCTAGTTATGACCCATATCGTCACTATTTATACAGATCATGGTGTTGTTGTACAAATTAACTATGTGACAAAGGAAATTGCTCTCTTATAATTTGTAATTAGATTACCAAGATGTATAAATGATAGGAGGTCCTTATGATTAGTTCCTGGATTGAGATGATATGAGATAGTATCAATCCACGAAGGTTTAATTATTAAATATCCCTAGTCAGAGTATTATCGAGATTGGACATCGACAATGCAGAAAAGACTAGTATTACACTTGTGCGCCTTGTGAGGGCATAACGACATAGTTCTCATATATTCAGGTATAAGATACTCATGCAAGTGTAGTAGGAGGTTGTGTTTTACCGATGGTACGGAAAACAGCTTCGCTCTGGATAGACCCATCGGAATTCCATTGGTAGTATGACTATGTGTCTATGGAAGTCCGAATCAGGGTAGGTGTATTTGGTCTTAACTTGAGACTTGCACCGCTAATACTTGCGACAATCAATGTACTTTGGTTTTGGTCGTCCACGGATTTAACAGGTTCTGTGTACGCCTCTTCTGGGTATATTGAGAATCGTAGTGTGTTGGGTGTGATGTCGAGACAGAAGTATCACTCCAGTCATAGTGGAGATGATGGTCACGTAGGATACGAAACTTATTCTCTTATATGTTGCAGCTATCGGGATATTATGACTAGGTCATGTTTATCCGATTATAGAGACTAGTTACCAGAGATCCGATATGTGCTTCGTACGAGACAGACACATTTCCAGCCCCAGGCCTAGCATGTGACATCCGATACTGGATCGAAATACGCAATACTACGTATACTACGCCTGATATATATCACATATTCCTGTAAGAATATTTCTGGAGAATTGGGTAGGCATGACGCTTTGCTAGAAGTCAACATTGTCTTGTAAATCGGTAAAAACGTAGTACTAGGTACTTACGTGTTCAGATAGTCCGACGACCAGATTTACTGCCAACATATCCGGGGATCTCATGGGTCGCTTCCCAAAGATTCACCGATGACGTATGACTCGCACTTTATTAATCTGGGATTAATTAGATGAGAGAGAAAATTAATCTGGGATTAATTACGGAGATATTTTATCTGGGATAAAATATCGATTAAAGAGGGAGAACGATTAATTTAGAATTAATCGATAAATTAATATATTCGATATATTAAACGAAATTGGAATTGAAATTAGATTTTAATTCGGGCGAACGAGTTAATTTAGAATTAATTCGTTAGCGACGTGAATAGTAATTTTGCTAGGCAAAGTTATTTAATTAAATTAGATTTAATTTCGTCGCAACGGAAAATTCATTAATTTAGAATTAGCGAACCCGAGCCCGGGAGTGTTTGCGAGCGCACTCGCATTTCGAATTCAAGTGCGGCCCGCAAGTCACATCAAGCGTCAAATCATTAGTCATTTTTGTGACATAAGTCACATCACTTTGAGTGATGAGATGCCTGTCACTATTTGTGATTGATGGGAGTGGTTATAAGGCTTGAATGCCTTTTACCTTTTCAAGGATTTGGTATATCTTTGTATTTTAAAATAAAAAACAATTAATTCACTCATTCTCTCACTCTCTCCATTCGGCCAAGGTGGCCTTCTTCCTCTCTTGCATCTCACGGTCTTGGACCAAAAATTTCTTCTTCATTTTTGGCACAAAACCGAGAACCAATGAGAAGAAAAGTGAAGATTTTGTTGCAAAATCATGAGTGCTAGCACACAAAGGAGTCATCCTAAGGTGATAGGGAACCGCACTTGTGAGCTTGGAATCACCATTAGAGAAGCTTGGAGCTTGGAGCATCTATAGAGTCCATGGCCGAAAATTTTGGAGGAGCAAAACTGCTCACTGCCGTGAGCTTCCAAGGAGGGCAGAAAATTTTTTGTTCTTCGACGCATCGCCTCAACCGATCGATGTAAGTATTCCGTAACTTCTTCGAGTATTCACATGTTAATTTCATTGCTTTAAATCGATCCTTGTGACCGTAGAAACCCAACAATGGTATTAGAGCGAGTTTAAGCATGAAATTTGCACTTAGGGTTAAAATTGGGTAAATTGAATTTGAGCATGATTTGATAAAATTCTTTGATTGAGTATGCTTGAATGATATTTAATTGAAGTTTGATTGGATCAATTTCATGAAATTTGATTGGATCAATTTTTGCCCAAATTCTAGGCTTGGCCGAGAGGTACATGAACCATAATAGTCATGGTATTTTGTGTTTTTGATCATTGGATGAGTTGGAAAACATTGAGTAATGTTGATTTGTAATTCAATTGGATTGAAAACGAAATCGGATTATAAAACCCCAAAATGCCGAGACATATAGCATGGTAAATGGGTTTGATTTTTGATTAAAATGTGTTGGACATGTTTTGATGTTAATGAGCATGATTAATTAGGCTAATTGATGTTTTGGAAATGTTAATTTGGTTAATTAATTATGGAATACACTTTGGTTAATTAGATTATAAAATTTGGAATTTGATAATTTAATTAATTGGGCTTATTTTTGAATTGGGCCTTAAAAGTTGTAATTGGGCTTAAATGGACTTGGTTGTACCAAGATGGGTTTAGGCTAAATTGGTTGGATCCAATTGGGCCCAAAACCATATCCATAAAGTCCAATTATGACTAATGGACTTTTAATATTTAATTAGGCCTAAATTGGTTTCTTGGCAAATAAGGGTGATTCCTTAAATGGGCTTTGGTATTTGGGTTTGACCCATATTGACCAAAAGTCCATGCCTTAAGAAATTAATTAAAAGCCCATTGGACTTTAATTAAATTAACATTGGATGTTAATCGGGCTTTGAGACCCGTAACGATTAGATTTGGAATCTAAGTCGTAAAGGTTCGTTAATAAAGTGTAATATTTAATTTGGAATTAAATAGTGAATTAGTATTAAATACATATTAAATTGGATTTAATGTTGTAGTTTAATTTAATTTAAGAATTCGTACTTTGAGTACTTATTCGCAAAACGAGTTTGACTCGCGCGAAAACAAATCGTTGTTTGAACAATTGATGGTCATTAATTATCAGATTAATTAATTGGATTAGATTAATTGATAACATGCTTGTGTGAATACATGGTTGCGATGCATGAATAATGTATATCGGATGGATATTAGAAGGGTGGGGCAATTTTGGAAATTGTTGTAATAAATTTAGAATTTATTAAATTGGACCTGCGTGTCCAGCCTATTACCTCCTTACTCTTGTATTTCTCTTCTCACCTATTCCCCTAAATGTAAATGAGGTTTCTTTAGAAGTGTTATGTAACGGGTAGAAGTAATACATGTGCTAGCGGGAGAGAGAAAATAGAGAGATTTATTCTAGGAACAATGTGTTAAGTATCCATCCGCATATCATTATTATATTTATTTATATGCGCCTTATTATGTGTTTAGAATGCATGTTTAAGGGTGTATGATGATGAGACCTTAACAAAGATAATTAATTAGTTGCCAAATGCACACGAAAAACCCTCAACATTATATTAAGCATTTTTCCTTCCATTGAGTGATTCTTACTCAAGATCCAAGACTGACACTGGTTTGTTGGCCAAAGTCAAGACCTTTGTCCATCGAGGATGTGTTTGAATCATGAAGGCTTTTTTCCATATTGGTGTCTTGTCCAAGTTGTGATTTTTTGGCCAAAGTCAAGATCACTTCTTGTCCATCGACATCGATTACGAAGCTTTCCAAGGTCAATGGGTTCCGCTTAACTGGGATCACTATGCTTGTTGTGCCAAAGCCAAGGCTTAGTTGATTCAGAGGAAAAAGGTTAGGCAATATATTAGATATATTGGCATATATAAGATATATGTTTCGGACTTGGATGTCCACCTACTGGATCTAGGAATTGGATGGGATCCAATTGATCTTAGAGATCTACCTAGTTAATTATCATACAATTTGTTGGCCAAAGTCAAGATTGTGTGTTATTTAACGGGATACTAGCCCACTAGGAAACAAGGTTTCCCGAGTACTCCACAGAGGGTTAGAGGCTCGCCGAAAAATAGTGGGAGGCAAGTATTAAATTTGCAATATTCGTTTAGTTACTTTCCATACGCGCTCATTCAAATATTTCATCGTCAAATAATATATTAGTTGGACTAATATTTAATTGTTGTTTTAAAACAGTTGGAATGTATTCAAACTATTTCATTTATAGTTGATTATATAACTGGATTATATTAATCAATATATTTGAATTAATAAATTGAATTATAGTTGATTTTATAATTGGATTATAGTAATCAATATAATTGAATTTAACAAATTAAATTATAGTTGATTATATATCGTTGATTAAATAGTTGGACTATTAGAATCAAGATAAATTGAAAGATTGGTGTTTAAAACATAATCCTGGGTGAAAATGTATTTAAACGACTTTAATTTTCAAATTGGGAATAAAACTTCAGGATAGTCTTGAAAACTAAGAAGTTACTTTATTTGATAAAATAACATCTTAGGCCTATGCCAAGAGTTAAGCAAATAGTAGAACATGATATTTGGAATATTCATGTGATGATAACTTTAGTGCTTAATCCAATAAGCTTGCCAAGTAGACTCCTTAATTTCTTAATCAGAACTAAGGATTAGACCCTTATAGTATGATATCGGAATTGAAGGATCTTCATAGATCTATCCCTAGATATTAGAAGAACCAAATGCAATAGTAAACTCTTGGAGAGTTAATGGCTATTCTCAAGGAGACAAAGCAAAAAGTTTGCAATAAGGAAAGAAGCGCAAGGCGCATCTTACTTCGATATCCCAGAAGGCCAAGGCTTGGCCAAAGGCTTCTGGGTGTGGAAAAGTGGCAAAGGTAAAATCATTATAATCTTCTGGGAAGATAAAAGACATATCCTTAAGATGTCTGCCAAAACTGTGGCAAACGGGGACCTGAAGCGTGACTGCCGTATGGACAAGGCAAACATGAAGGAATTGAAGACTGTGCAAGGCTCCGACTTCAAATATATTTGTCATAAATATGTTCACTACTAGTATTAAAATTGGATTTTAGATACTAAAAGGTGGTACATAAATATATACTGATGTGCAGAATCTGCTGAGAGCAGGATACTGACTTCAGATGAGATTTATCTGCGAATCGGAAACGGGACGAAATTCGCTGTTTTAACCGTAGATACCTAAGTTTAGGAACTACCATTTGAGTATGTACTTAAATTAGGAAACTGGTAAAATGTAACTAGTTTGACTAGATACATGATCTCTATATCAGGGTTTAATCCGTTGCAGATATACCTTTATATTCTAGAACACTAAAGTGTTTCATTTTATAAAGATGATATTGAGATAAACACATTAGATGTGAATAAGAGTATTTATATTTTGAATATAAATAAATCTCAAACATATGTTATGACAAACAAATAGCTCAAACTGATTTGATCAGTTGAGAGTTATGTGTGGCATTGTTGTTTGGGACACAATTTAAACAAGACTCGTATATCCACACTTTCGAAGAGTGGATACTAGGACAGATTTGATTCCATTCAAATAAAGTCTACGAATCTATTTTATTGGGCAAAGTTCCTAAAACACTACTTGGTAAAAGTGTAAATGCCACCGATCTGTTAGCCCCTGTTCATAGTGACGTAGGTGGGCCTATATCTAGCTAGGCTAGAGGTGGATATGAATGTTTCGTGACCTTTACAGATGTGGCATCGCGTTATGGTTATGTGTTTCTTTTGAAACACAAATCTGAAACTCTTAAAGTTTCGACACGAAGTAGACAAACAGATCAGCTAAAGTATTAAATCGTCACGGTTAAACTATGATGAAAATACTTAAGCAATAAGTTTCTTATATACTTGAAAAAGTATAGTATTCTTTCAAAGAGGACTCAAATTTTTTTGAGTCCTCTTTGAAAGAATACTATACTTTTTTTGGAGAAACCAAATTTTTTTGGACATGATAAGGTTAATCATGAGTCGATCTGAGCTATCATTTTCTTCAACGGATACGAATAAACAGTGAAAAACTTATTTAAAATAAGGTTCCATAAAAATCTGTTTGACAGACTTCATATTAGATATGAACATGAAAGAAACCGGGTTTCTCATTCCTAAAGATTTAGGAATGCTACGCATATGTTTGGATGATATCAAACTATAACCCAAATCAGATAAGTGCCTAAGTTGTGGGTTATCATAGGGAAACCAAAAGTATAGTACTTATACAACTCACAAGAGAACAATGCAATTGTTGCTCGCAATGCAGTTTTCCTAAGAGGAATACCCATATGCAGTGGTAAGTGGGAGGAAAGTAAAACTCGATGAAAATCAGAGTAATACTATTCCAGACACCGATTCCTATAATGGAATACAAATAGTTCATCAAGGATGAAACTATACTAATAATCTTCGAATACACAAGAACCACGTAAGTCGGAGAGAGTCAGAAAACAACCTGGGGTATGGGTTTATGATCTCACCTCGTGAAGATGTCAATCTTATTGAGGAATACGAACTGACTACGTATGAGGAACTGATACAAGGTATCGAATCCCTATTATGGCAAAGTGCCATGATGTCCGAAATGGATTCCATGTATATCAACTTAGTTTGGATACTAGTTGATGTACCGGAAGGCATTGTGCCTATTGGTACTATATAAGTCTTCAAGGAAGACATACATGGAAGGCAACATACCAACGTACTAAGCTAGGCTTGTAACGAAAAGGTATCGTTATCAACATTGTGTCGATTACGACGAAACCTTTTACCTGTTGCCACGGTAAATCCATTTGGATAATGCTTGCTGATGCTGCATGTTTCATTTATGAAATATGTCAGCTGAACGTCAAAATCGCTTTCCTTAACGGAAACCTTTCGGAGGATATTTACAACATCCTGACGGTTTTTTCATACCATAACTAGCAAACAAGGTTTGCAGGTTATTCGATCCATGTATGGATTGAAGTAAGCATTGAGTTCTTAGAATTATCGTTTTGATGTAATCATAATGGTATATGATTTAATTCAAAACGAAAAATGATTCTTGTGTATATAAGAGGGTTAGTGGGAGCGCACTGACATAAAAGTCTTAAATAATGATAACATGTCATTTCTTGGAAATGAAATTTCTCAAATAACAATCGGTGAAAGCTCGGCTTTCATGAAAATTCTCCCTAGAATTCTTGGGAGAAACAACCTTTATTCTAGGAATAAAGATCTACTGGGATAGATCTAAAAGTTGTTAGTACTCTCCGAGAACTCGTACATTGAATAAATGTACGCGACCTGGTGTCTCATACGCTTTGAGCATATGGAGTTACAATCGGGCCAATCCAAGTGATAGTCATTGGATTTATGTTAAGAACATCCTTAAGTATCTTAGATGATCTAAGGATGCTTTCTTATACTATGGAGAAGGAGAACTTGAAGTGACTAGGATCACTGTTGCAAGTTTCCTAACCGATAAAACCGACTATAAGTCGTAACAATGGTACTATACAATTTGAATAATGGAACAGTGTGCTTGAAATCTTCCAAGCAAGATACTGTTACCGAATAAACAACAAAAGCGGGTTATTGCTACAGTTGAGGCAGCAATAGAAGCCATTTGTGTCGATAATAATCTAATTAGATTAGATATAGTTTTGTTAGCAGCTGAGCTAGGCTACAGCGCAGGCTAAAGAATTAATGGTCTCATCAACGATCCAAAAAAAATACTTCAAATATTCATCTGATTCGTTCGGATCATACATCGTGGCAATGTGATGATCGAATAAATCACATCAGATAATAATCATGCAAATCCGCTGACGAAAGCATTCTCTCAGTAATTTGAGCGAACCGTACATAGTTCGGGTGTAAGACACTCGAGTGACTGGCTATAGGCCAAGTGGGAGATTGTTGGACAGTTATGACCCATAGCGTCACTATTTGTACAGATCATGGTGTTGTTGTACAAATTAACTATGTGACAAAGGAAATTGCTCTCTTATCATTTGTAATTAGATTACCAAGATGTATAAATGATAGGAGGTCCTTATGATTCGTTCCTGGATTGAGATGATATGAGACAGTATCAATCCACGAAGGTTTAATCATTAAATATTCCTAGTCAGAGTATTATCGAGATTGGTCATCGATAATGCGGAAAAGACTAGTATTACACTTGTGCGCGTTGTGAGGGCATAACAACATAGTTCTCATATATTCGGGTTTAGGATACTCATGCAAGTGTAGTAGGAGGTTGTGTTTTACCGATGGTACGGAAAACAGCTTCGCTCTGGATAGACCCCTCGGAATTCCATTGGTAGTATGACTATGTGTCTATGGAAGTCCGAATCAGGGTAGGTGTATTTGGTCTTAACCTGAGACTTGCACCGCTAATACTTGCGACAATCAATGTACTTTGGTTTTGGTCGTCCACGGCTTTAACAGGTTCTGTGTACGCCTCTTCTGGGTATATTGAGAATCGTAGTGTGTTGGGTGTGATGTCGAGAAGGAAGTATCACTCCAGTCATAGTGGAGATGATGGTCACGTAGGATACGAAACTTGTTCTCTTATATGCTGCAGCTATCGGGATATTATGACTAGGTCATGTTTATCCGATTATAGAGACTAGTTACCAGAGATCCGATATGTGCTTCGTACGGGGCAGACACATTTCCAGCCCCAGGCCTAGCATGTGACATTCGATACTGGATAGAAATACGCAACACTACGTATACTACACCTGATATAGATCACATATTCATGTAAGGATATTTCTGGAGAATTGGGTAGGCTTGGCGCTTTGCTAGAAGCCAATATTGTCTTGTAAATTGGTACAAACGTAGTACTAGGTACTTACGTGTTCGGATAGTCCGACGACCAGATTTACTGCCAACATATCCAGGGATCTCATGGGTCGCTTCCCGAAGATTCACCGATGACGTATGACTCGCACTTTATTAATCTGGGATTAATTAGATGAGAGAGAAAATTAATCTGGGATTAATTACAGAGATATTTTATCTGGGATAAAATATCAATTAAAGAGAGAGAACGATTAATTTGGAATTAATCGATAAATTAATATATTCGATATATTAAACGAAATTGGAATTGAAATTAGATTTTAATTCGGGCGAACGAGTTAATTTAGAATTAATTCAGTAGCGACTTGAATAGTAATTTTGCTAGGCAAAGTTATTTAATTAAATTAGATTTAATTTCGTCGCAACGGAAAATTCATTAATTTGGAATTAGCGAACCCGATCCCGGGAGTGTTTGCGAGCGCACTCGCATTTCGAATTCAAGTGCGGCCCGCAAGTCACATCAAGCGTCAAATCATTAGTCATTCTTGTGACATAAGTCACATCATTTTGAGTGATGAGATGCTTGTCACTATTTGTGATTGATGGGAGTGGTTATAAGGCTTGAATGCCTTTTACCTTTTCAAGGATTTGGTATATCTTTGTTTTTTAAAATAAAAAACAATTAATTCACTCATTCTCTCCCTCTCTCCATTCGGCCAAGGTGGCCTTCTTCCTCGCTTGCATCTCACGGTCTTGGACCAAAAATTTCTTCTTCATTTTTGGCACAAAGCCGAGAACCAAGGAGAAGAAAAGTGAAGATTTTGTTGCAAAATCATTAGTGCTAGCACACAAAGGAGTCATCCTAAGGTGATAGGGAACCACACTTGTGAGTTTGGAATCACCATTAGAGAAGCTTGGAGCTTGGAGAATCTATGGAGTCCATGGCCGGAAATTTTGGAGGAGCAAAACTGCTCACTGCCGTGAGCTTCCAAGGAGGGCAGAAAATTTTTTGTTCTTCAACGCATCGCCTCAAATGATCGATGTAAGTATTCTGCAACTTCTTCGAGTAATCACATGTTAATTTCATTGCTTTAAATCGATCATTGGGACCGTAAAAACCCAACAGCTTGATCTTTGTGCTTTCCAAGCTCCAAGCTTTGTGTGTGATTCCATGCTCAAGGGTTTGTTTCCCTATCACCTTTGGATGACTCTTTATGTGCTAGCATAAGAAAAATTTGCCACAAATCTTCCTTGTTCTTGCTTGTTGTTCTCGGCAATGAGAAGCAAAATTGAGAGAATTTGGCCCTTGGACGAATTGGAGAGGAGAAGAGAGAGAGAGGAAAAATGTGTTGTGTATTTGGTTTTTGGTTTCAAAAATCAAAATACCAAAAGTCAATTACCATTTCCCAAAAAAAGGTACAATGCTTTAAAAGCCTTTCAACTATTCACATCACTCAAAAGTGACTAGACATCACATCATTCAAAGTGTAAAGACATCCATCACTTGAATGACTAATGATGTGATGCGTGTTGTGACTTATGGGCCGCACTTGAATTTGAAATGCGAGTGGGCCCACAAACACTCCCGAGCTCAGGTTCGTTAATTCTGAATTAACGAATTTTCCGTTGCGACGTAATTAAATCAAATTTAATTAAATAATTTTGTCTAGCAAAATTACTATTCACGTCGCTAGCGAATTAATTCTAAATTAACTCGTTCGCCCGAATTAAAATCTAATTTTAATTCCGCGTCGAAATCTAATTTCGTTTAATATATCGAATATATTATTTTATCGATTAATTCCAAATTAATCGTTATCTCTCTTTAAATAATATTTTATCCCAGATAAAATATCTCCGTAATTAATCATAGATTAATTTTCTCTCTCTACTAATTAATCCCAGATTAATTATTTACGAGTCATACGTCATCGGTGAATCTTCGGGAAGCGACCCATGAGATCCCCAGATATGTTTGCAGTAAATCCGGTCGTCGGAATATCCGAACACGTACGTACCTAGTACTACGTTTTTACCGATTTACAAGACATGGTTGGCTTCTAGCAAAGCACCGTGCCTACCCAATTCTCCAGAAATATTATTAAAGGTATATGTAATCTATATCAAGCGTAGTATACGTAGTATTGCATATTGTGATCCAATATCGGATGTCACGTGCTAGACTTGGGGCTGGAATTGTGTCTGCCCCGTACGAAGCACATATCGGATCTTTGGTAACTAGTCTCTATAATCGGATAACTATGACCTTGTCATATTATCCCGATAGCTGCAGCATATAAGAGCACCAGTTCTGTATCCTACGTGATCATCATCTCCACTATGACTGGAGTGATACTTCCATCTTGACATCACACCCAAAACACTACGATTCTCAATATACCCAGAAGAGGCGTACACAGAACCGGTTAAAGCTCTGGACGACCAAAACCAAAGTATATTGATTTTCACAAGTATTAGCGGTGCAAGTCTCAGGTTAAGACCAAATACACCTACCCTGATTCGGATTTCCATAGACACATAGTCATACTACCCATGGAATTCCGAGCGGATCTATCCAGAGCGAAGATGTTTCCGTACCATCGGTAAACACAACCTCATATTACACTTGCATAAGTATCCAATACTTAAATATATGAGAACTATGCTGTTATGCTCCCATAACACGCACAAGTGCAATACTAGTCTATTCCGCATTATCGATGTCCAATCTCGATAATACTCCGACTAGGGATGTTTTAATGATTAAACCTTCATGGATTGATAGTGTCTCATATCTTATCAATTCGGAACTAATCATATGGACTTTTATCATTTATATATCCCGGTAATCAAATTACAAATGATAAAAGAGCAATTTCCTTTGTCACATAGTTAATTTGTACAACAACACAATGTTCTGTACAAATAGTGATGCTATGGGTCATAATTGTCCAACAATCTCCCACTTGGCCTATAGCCAATCACTCAAGTGTCCTACACTTGAACTATGTACGGGTCGCTCAAATTTCTGCTGAGAAACTGCTTTCGTCAGAGGATTTGCAAATTCGTCATCTGATGCAATTTATTCGATCATCACATCGCCACGATGTATGATCCGAACGAATTAGATGAATAGTTGAAGTATATACTTGGATCGTTGATGAGACCATTAATTCTTTAGCCTGTGCTGTAGCCTAGCTCAGCTGTTAACAGAACTACTCCTAATCCAATTAGGATTATTTAGATCCTAAGTGCTTCTATTGCTGCCTCAGCTGCAACAATATTCCGCTTTTGTTCTTTATTCGGTAACAGTATCTTGCTTTGAAGATTTCCAGCTCACTGTTCCGTTGTTCAAACTATATAGTACTTTTATTATGACTTATAATCATTTTTATCGGTTAGGAAACTTGCAATAGTGAACCCAGTCACTTCAAGTTCTCCTTCTCTATAGCTTAAGACAGCATCCTTAGTTTGTTTAAGATACTCAAGGATGTTCTTAACATCAATCCAGTGACTATCACTTGGATTGGCCTGATTGTGACTCCATATGCTCAAAGCGTATGAGACACCAGGTCGCGTACATTTATTTCAATGTACGAGTTCTCGGAGAGTTCCAACAACCTTTAGATCTATCCCAGTAGATCTTTATTCCTAGAATAAAGGTTGTCTCTCCCAAGAATTCTACGGAGAATTTTCATGAAAGCCAAGCTTTCACCGATTGTATTATGAGAATGTCATTTCTAAGAAATGATATATCATCATTATGTAGGACAATCACTTTCAGTGCGCTCCCACTAACCTCCTTATATACACAAGAATCATATTCATTTTGAATTAAATCATATACCATTACGATTACATCAAAACGATAATTCCAAGAATGCAATGCTTGCTTTAATCCATAAATGGATCGAATAACCTGCAAACCTTGTTTGCTTGTTTTGGTGCGACAAAACCGTCAGGATGTTGTAAACATCCTCCAAAGGGTTTCCGTTTAAGGAAAGCGATTTTGACGTTCAGCTGCCATATTTCATAAATGAAACATGCAGCATCAGCAAGCATTATCCAAATGGATTTAACCATGGCAACAAGTAAAAGGTTTCTTCGTAATCGACACAATGTTGATAACAATACCTTTTTCGCTACAAGCCTAGCTTCGTACATTGGTATGTTGCTATCCATGTATGTCTTCCTTAAAGACTTATACATTACCAATAGACACAATGCCTTCCGGTACAACAACTAGTGTCTAAACTTGGTTGGTATATATGGAATCCATTTCGGACATCATGACAATTTGCCATAATAGGGAGTCGATACCTTGTATCACTTCCTCATACGTAGTCGGTTCATGTTCCTCAATAAGATTGACATATTTATGAGGTGAGATCAGAAATCCATACCTCCCAGGTTGTTTTCTGACTCTCTCCGACTTATGCGGTTCTTGTGTATTCGAAGATTGTGGTACAGTTTCATCCCTGATGAACTGTTTGTGTTCCATTAATGATTCGGTGCCTGGAACAGTATTACTCCGATTTTCATCGAGTTTTACTTTCCTCCCACTTACCACTGCATATAGGTATTCCTCTTAGGAAACCCGCATGGTGAGCAATAATTACATTGTTCTCTAGTGAGTTGTATAAGTACTATACTTTGGTTTCCCTAGGATAACCTACAATTTAGGCACTTATCCGATTTGGGTTCTAGTTTGGTATCATCCAAACATATGCCCAGCATTCCCAAATCTTCAGGAATGAGAAAACCCGGTTTCTTTCCTGTTCATATCTAATATGAAGTATGTCAAACAGATTTTTATGGAACCTTATTCAAAAGTTTTGCACTGTATAATGCGTATCCCTAGAAGGAAAATGGTAGCTCAGAGTGACTCATGATTAACCTTACTATGTCCAACAAGGTTCGGTTTCTCAGTTTGGACACACCGTCAAATTCAGCTGTTCCGAGAGGAGTCCATATTGAAAGAATAATGTACTCTTTCAAGTAATTGAGAGACTTATTGCTTAAGTATTTTCCACCACGGTCTAACCGTGACGATTTAATACTTTAGCCGATCTGTCTGTATACTTCGTGTCGAAACTCTTTGAATTATCAAAAGTTTCCGATTCGTGTTTCAAAAGAAACACATAACCGTAACGCGATGCCATATTCGTAAAGGTTACGAAGCGTTCATATCCACCTCTAGCCTAGCTAGATATGGGCCCCACTTATGTCGCTATGAACGAGGGCTAACAGATCGATGGCACTTGTACTTTTACCAAGTAAAAGGTGTTTTAGGCACTTTGCCTAATTAACTAGATTCGTAGACACCATTTGAATATGATCAAATCTGTCCTAGTATCCACTCTTCGAAAGTGTGGATATACGAGTCTTATTTAATGTGTCCCAGACAACAATGCCACATATAAGTCTCAACTGATTAATTCAGTTTGAGCTATTTGTTTGTCATGTTATATGTTTGAGATTCATTTATATTCAAAATATAAATACTGTTATTCACATATAATGTGTTTATCTCAATATCATCTTTATAAAATAAAACACTTTAGTGTTCTAGAATATAAAGGTATCCCCGCAACGAGTTATACTCTGATATATAGATAATGTTTCTAGTCAAACTAGTTACATTGTAACAGTTTCCTAATTTAAGTACACACCCGAAGGGTAGTTCCTAAAATTAGGTTTCTACGGTTAAAACAGTGACTCTCGTCCCGTTTCTGATTCGCTGATCAATCTCAACTGAAGTCAGTATCCTGCTAATCGGCAGATTCTGCACATCAGTACATATCTTATGTACCACATCTAGTATCAAAATCCAATTTTGAAACTAGTAACGAACATGTTTATGACAAACATACTTAAAGCCGGAGCCTTGCCCTGCTTTACTTCCTTCATATATGCCTTATCCATACTGCAGTCATGCTTCCAGTGACCCCGTTTGCCACAGTTTAGGCAGACATCTTGGGATATGTCCTTTGTCTTCCCAGAAGACTGTGATGATTTTGCCTTTGCCCTTTTTAGAAACTCTGGCTCTGCCTCCTAGAACATAGCCATAACTCTCCAAGAGTTTACTCTTGGTTCATAATGAACCTGCCCCAGCTTTCGGGTAGAGACTATAAGATCAAATCTTTGGTAGTCTTGGCCACGTAGGTAATGCCTAGCTAACCTAGCTGATCGATGTCAGTAATCATCTGCGACACCTAGTGCTCGACAGATGTACCCTCTGACATCCGCGAGCTTAAGAGCTTCTTTTGCAATTTGTACTTCTAAGATCTAAGAATAGATCTATGAAGATTCTTTAATTTCATGATCAAGGTACAAGGATCTAATCCTTAATTTTGACCACAGAATTAAAGAGTCATTGCGGTAAGCGTAATGGATTGAACACTAAATTTATCATCACATGAATATTCCAAATATCATGTTCTACTATTTGCTCAACTCCGGGCTTAGGCCCGAGATGTTTCTTTATCAAATAAAGTAACTCCTCAGTTTCCAGGACTATCCTGAAGTTCTATTCCCAATCTGAAAATTAAAGCCGTTTAAAGACATTTTTACCCAGGTTTATGTTTTAAACACTAATCTTTCAGTTATCTTGATTGCTATAGTCCAACTATCCAATCAACGATTTCAGGTACTATTTAATATAACGATTACTATAGTCTAACTATATAATCAACTATAATTTAATTATTTAAATTCGAATATATTGATTACTATAATCCAATTATATAATCAACTATAATTTGAAGTAGTTTGAATACAGTCCAACTGTTTAATTAAAACAATGATATTAGTCCAACTAATATTTATTCGAGTAATGACAAAAAATTGAAATGAGCGCGTATTGGCAAGTATCTAAATGAAATTGCAAATTTAATACTTGCCTCCCACTATTTTTCGGCGAGCCTCTAACCCTCTGTTGAGTACTCGGGAAACCTAGTTTCCTAGTGGGCTAGGATCCCGTTAAATAACACACAACCTTGACTTTGGCCAACAAATTGTATGATATTTAACTATGTAGATCTCTATGATCAATTGGATCTCATCCAATTCCTAGATCCAGTAGGTGGACATCCAAGTCCGAAACACATATCTAATATATGCTAATATATCCGATATATTTTCCTAACCTTTTTCCTCTGAATCAACTAAGCCTTGGCTTTGGCACAACAAACTTAATGATTCCAGCTAAGCGGAACCCATTGACCTTGGAAAGCTTCGTAATCGAAGGCGATGGACAATAAGTGATCTTGACTTTGGCCAACAAATCACAACTTGGACAAGACATGCGATATGGAACAAAGCCTTCATGATTCAAACACATCCGCGATGGACAAAGGTCTTGACTTTGGCCAACAAACCAGGGCCAATCTTGGATCTTGAGAATGAATCATTCAATGGAAGGAAAAACGCTTAATATATGTTGAGGGTTTTTCGCGTAATTGGCAACCAATTAATTATCTTTGATTAGGTCTCATCATACACCCTTAAACATGCATTCTAAAAACATAATAAGGCGCGTAAATAAATTAATAATGATATGCGGATGGATATTTAAAATAACTAGTTCCTAGAACAAATCTCTCCATTTCCTCTCTCCCGCTAGCACAAATCTTACTTATACCCAATTACATAACACTTCTAAAGAAACCTCATTTACATTAAGGGGAATAGGTGAGAATAGAAATACAAAGAGTCAAGAGGTAATAGACTGGACACGCAGGTCCAATTTAATAAATTCTAAATTTATTACAATAATTTCCAAAATTGCCCTCACCCATCTAATATCCATCCGATATACATTATTCATACATCACATCCATATATTCACACAAAGCATGTTATCAATCAATCTAATCCAATTAATTAATCTGAAATTAATGACCATCCAATGTTCAAATAACGATTTGATTTTGCGCGAGTCAAACTCATTTTAAGAATAAGTACTCAAAGTACGAATTCTTGAATTATATCAAACTATAATATTAAATTCAATTTAATTTGTATTTAATACAAATTCTTTATTTAATTCCAAATTAAATAATTACACTTTATTAATGAGCCTTTTGTGACTTAGATTCTAAATCTAATCATTACGGGTCTCAAAGCCCAATTAACATCCAATGTCAATTTAATTAAAGTCAAATGGGCTTTCAATTAATTTATAAGTCATGGACTTTGGTCAATATGGGTCAAACCCAAATACCAAAGCCCGATTAAAGAATCACCCTTATTTGCCAAAAATCAATTTAGGCCCATTAGGCCCAATTAAAGTTTAAAGGTCCATTTAATTATATTTGGACTTTATGGATATGGTTTTGGGCCCAATTGGATCCAACCAATTAACCTAAACCAAACTTGGCCCAACCAAGCCCATTAAGCCCAAATACAACTTTATAAGCCTAATTCCAAATTAAGCCCAATTAATTTAATTACAATATTCCAAATTTCAAATTAAATTAATCAAAGTGTATAGCCATGATTAATTAACCAAATTAACATTTCCAAAATACCAATTTATATAATTAATCATGCTTATTATCATCAACACATATCAAATACAATTGAATCAAAAAATCAATTCATTTTCCATGCTTCAACTCACGACAATTAGGGTTTTATTGTCCGATTCCGAATTCAATCCAATTAAATCCTAAATCAAAATTTCCCAAGTCTTTCAAACTCATCCAATGATTCAAAAAACAAAAAATCACCATGACATTAGGGCATCCAACTTTTGGCCAAGCCTCAAACTTGGGGAAAAATTCATCCAATTCAATTTTCATCAAATTGATCATGCATAACACTATATTATCATCATTCAAGCATATTCAAACAATCAATTTCATCAAAACATGCTGAAATCAATTTTACCCAATTTTAAAGTTAAGAACCCTAATACCAATTTCATGCTTAAACAAGACTCTGATACCATTGTTGGGTTTTCTAGGTCAAACCAAGATCAATTTAAGAATTTAAAAGTGTGAATACGACAAAGTTAAGTTGCAGAAATACTCACTTTGATAGGATCTGCGATGCGTTGAACAACAAAAATTTCTTCAAGCTTTTCCTCCATGGATGACTTTCGGCCAAGCTTGATCTTTGTGCTTTCCAAGCTCCAAGCTTTGTGTGTGATTCCATGCTCAAGGGTTTGTTTCCCTATCACATTTGGATGACTCATTATGTGCTAGCATAAGAAAAATTTGCCACAAATCTTCCTTGTTCTTGCTTGTTGTTCTCGGCAAAGAGAGGTAAAATTGAGAGAATTTGGCCCTTGGCCGAATTGGAGAGGAAAAGAGAGAGAGAGGAAAAATGTGTTGTGTATTTGGTTTTTGATTTCAAAAATCAAAATACCAAAAGTCAATTACCATTTCCCAAAAAGAGGTACAAGGCTTTAAAAGCCTTTCAACTATTCACATCACTCAAAAGTGACTAGACATCACATCACTCAAAGTGACAAGACATCCATCACTTGAATGACTAATGATGTGACGTGATGTGACTTGTGGGCCGCACTTGAATTCGAAATGTGACTGGGCCTGCAAACACTCCCGGGTTCGGGTCCGTTAATTCCGAATTAACGAATTTTCCGTTGCGACGTAATTAAATCAAATTTAATTAAATAATTTTGCCTAGCAAAATTACTATTCACATCGCTAGCGAATTAATTCTAAATTAACTTGTTCGCCCGAATTAAAATCTAATTTTAATTCCGCGTCGAAATCTAGTTTCGTTTAATATATCAAATATATTATTTTATCGATTAATTCCAAATTAATCATTTTCTCCCTTTAAATAATATTTTATCCCAGATAAAATATCTCCGTAATTAATCCTAGATTAATTTTCTCTCTCTACTAATTAATCCCAGATTAATTATGTGTGAGTCATACGTCATCGGTGAATCTTCGGGAAGCGACCCATGAGATCACCGGATATGTTGGCAGTAAATCCGATCATCGGACTATCCAAACACGTACGTACCTAGTACTACGTTTTTACCGATTTACAAGACATGGTTGGCTTCTAGCAAAGCGTCGTGCCTATCCAATTCTCTAGAAATATTCTTAAAGGAATATGTAATCTATATCAGGCGTAGTATACGTAGTATTGCGTATTGCGATCCAGTATCGGATGTCACGTGCTAGGCCTGGGACTGGAATTGTGTCTGTCCCGTACGAAGCACATATCGGATCTCTGGTAACTAGTCTCTATAATCGGATAACTATGACCTTGTCATATTATCCCGATAGCTACAGCATATAAGAGCACCTGTTCCATATCCTACGTGATCATCATCTCCACTATGACTGGAGTGATACTTCCATCTTGACATCACACCCAATACCCTATGATTCTCAATATACCCAGAAGAGGCGTACAAAGAACCGGTTAAAGCCCTGGACGACCAAAACCAAAGTATATTGATTGTCGCAAGTATTAGCGGTGCAAGTCTCAGGTTAATACCAAATAAACCTACTCTGATTCGGACTTCCATAGACACATAGTCATACTACCAATGGAATTCCGAGGGGTCTATCCAGAGCGAAGCTGTTTCCGTACCATCGGTAAACACAACCTCCTATTACACTTGCATAAGTATCCAATACTTAAATATATGAGAACTATGCCGTTATGCTCCCATAACACGCACAAGTGCAATACTAGTCTATTCCGCATTATCGATGTCCAATCTCGATAATACTCTGACTAGGGATGTTTTAATGATTAAACCTTCATGGATTGATACTGTCTCATATCTTATCAATCCGGAAATAATCATATGGACTTTTATCATTTATATATCCCGGTAATCTAATTACAAATGATAAAAGAGCAATTTCCTTTGTCACATAGTTAATTTGTACAACAACACAATGTTCTGTACAAATAGTGATGCTATGGGTCATAATTGTCCAACAATATCGACGTCCTTTTGGGGATATGCTCATGTTCTAAATAGAGTTTTGACCAAATCCGTTCCCAAAACCCCACATGAGATATGGTATGGGAAACGTTCTAACTTAAGATATTTGAAGATTTGGAGTAGTCCAGCTTATGTAAGGAAAATCTTTACGGAAAAGCTAGACTCAAGATCTGAAAAAAGGTCAATTTATAGGATATCCCAAGAATTCAATGGGATACTACTTCTACATTCCCTTTGATCACAAGATCGTGGTTAGTAGGAATGATACTTTCCATGGGGACCGTTTGGTTCAAGAAGGAAGTACTGGGAAAGAAGTGGACCTAGATGAAGAAGTCTATCGAGAAGAGAATTTTGATAAAATTGACTTGCCTCAGGAGGAACAAGAACCAATAGAACAAGAAACACCTCAAGAAACACAACCACTTCATAGGTCACTTAGGGATTCTCGCATGCCATTGAGATACACCATAGTCAATCAACAAGATTTTGAATCTTTTATGATTGGTGAAACGGTTCATGTTGATGACTCAAGAAAGTACAAAGAAGCAATGTCAGACATTGACTCTTCAAGATAGCTTGAAGCTATGAATTCTGAAATGGAATCCATGTATTCCAATAAAGTGTGGACATTTATTGATCATCCTGAAGGAATTACTCATATTGAGTGTAAATGGGTCTTCAAGAGAAAGATTGGAAATGATGGAAAAGTGCAGACTTATAAAGTTAGACTAGTGGCAAAATGATATACTCAGAAACAAGGAGTTGATTAAGAGGATATTACATATTGAACATGATGAGGATGTCACCTGTTAATCAGAAATAAACACAAACAAAATGTTAGGTTCTCTAAGAACAAGTCCAAGATCAATTAAGCAAAAAACTTGTGTGAATAATCAAAGTAAGTTGCGGAAAAAGTAATCACATTGATCGGCAATGAGGATGTAGGATTTCAAAATTTTTCCTCCTTTGTGTAGTGCTCCAAGCTCCTTCTTTTATTGTATATTGAGCTCCAAGCTTTGGTGAATGAATTACAAACTCATGGGAGTAGTTTCCCTATCACTTTTGTTGACCCTTTTGTGTGCTAGCACTTGAGAAAAATGAACCCTAGGTTCACGCCCAAGTAGAGAGAAAAAGATGAAGCTCACGCCCTTGGAGGGAATTGGGAGAGAGAGAGTGATTTTTGTGTAATGTATAATTGATTTCCAAAAACAATTATCATATACCAAATCCAAGTTTTGGTATTAGTCATTCCAAAATGACAAAGTGTGATTTACAAGTTACCAAAATCCCACCAACTTCTATCAACCAAAAGTTGATAAAGTTGACTAGGTGATGTGACTTGTGTGGGCCCCACTTTAATTCAAAATCCGAGTGGGCCCGCAAACACATTCCGAGCTCGGGTTCGTTAATTCCGAATTAACGAATTTTCAGTTGCGACTTAATTAAATCAAATTTAATTAAATAATAATGCCAAACAAAATTATTATTTAAAGTCGCTTGCGAATTAATTCGTTAGCCCGAATTAAAATCAAATTTTAATTCCGTTATGAAATCTAATTTCATTTAATATATCGAATATATCGACTAATTCCAAATTAATCGTTCTCTCTCTTTTAATTGAATTTTATCCTAGATAAATTCTCGTCGTAATTAATCCTAGATTAATTTTCTCTCTCTTCTAATTAATCCCAGATTAATTATGTTCGAGTCAAATGTCATCGGTGAATCTTCGGGAAGCGACCCATGAGATCCCTGGATATGTTGGCAGTAAATCCGGTTATCGGACTATCCGAATACGTGCGTATCCCGTACCACGTTTTTACCGATTTACAAGACATGGTTGGCTTCTAGCAAAGCAGCGTGCCTACCCAATTCTCCAGAAATATTCTTTAAGGAATATATAATCTATGACAGACGTAGTATATATAGTATTGTGTATAACGATCTAGTATCGATATCACATGCTAGGCCTAGGGCTGGAATTGTGTCTGCCCCGTACGAAACATATATCGCATTTCTGGTAACTAGTCTCTATAATCGGATAATCATGACCTAGTCATATTATCCCGATGACTGCAGTACTAAAGAGTACTAGTTCCGTATCCTACGTGATCATCATCTCCATATGACTGGAGTGATACTTCCATCTTGACATCACACCCAATACACTACGATTCTCAGTATACCCAGAAGAGGCGTACACGGAACATGTTAAAGCCCCGGATGACCAAAACCAAAGTAAATTGATTGTTACAAGTATTAGCGATGCAAGTCTCAGGTTAAGACCAAATACTCCTACCCTGATTCGGATTCCCATAGACACATATTCATACTACCAATGGGATTCCGATGGGTCTATCCATAGCGAAGCTGTTTCCGTACCATCGGTAAACAGAACCTAATATTACACTTGCATGAGTATCCAATACCCAAATATATGAGAACTATGCCGTTACGCTTCCATAACACACACAAGTGTAATACTAGTCTATTCCGCATTATCGATGTCCAGTCTCGATAATACTACGACTAGAGATATTTAATGATTAAACCTTACGTGGATTAATAATGTCTCATAACTTATTAATCCGGTACTAATCATATGAACTTTTATCATTTATATATCCCACTTGGCCTGTAGCCAATCACTCAAGTGTCATACACCTGAACTATGTACTGGTCGCTCAAACTTCTACTGAGAAACAGTTTTCATCAGCGGATTGCAAGGTTATCATCTGATGCGATTTATTCGATCATCACATCGCCACGATGTATGATCCGATGAATCAGATGAAATAGTTGAAGTATATACTTGGATCGTTGATGAGACCGCGGTTCCTTAGCCTGTACTGAAGCCTAGCTCAGCTGCTAACAGAACTACTCCTAATCTAATTAGGAATTTTATAGATCCAAAATTGCTTCTTTTGCTGCCTCAGCTGTAGCAATATTCCGCTTTTGTTGTTTATTCGGCAACAATATCTTGCTTGGAAGATTACCAGCTCACTGTTCCGTTATTCAAACTATATAGTACCCTCATTACGACTTATAGTCATTTTTTGTCGGTTAGGAAACTTGCAATGGTGAACCCAGTCACTTCAAGTTCTCATTCTCCATAGCTTAAGAAAGCATCCTTAGTTCATCTAAGATACTGAAGGATGTTCTTAACATCAATCCGGTGACCATCATCTGGATTGGCCTGATTGTGACTCCATATGCTCAAAGCCTATGAGACACCAGGTCAAGTACATCTTTTCAATGTACGAGTTCTCAGAGAGTGCCAACAACTTTTAGATCTATCCCAGTAGATCCTTATTCCTAGAATAAAGGTTGCCTCTCCCAAGTATTCTATGGAGAATTTTCATGAAAGCCAAGCTTTCACCGATTGTTTTATGGGAATGTCATTTCCAAGAAATGATGTCATCATTATATAGGACAATCATTGTCAGTGTGCTCCCACTAACCTTATTATATACACAAGAATTATATTCGTTTTGAATTAAATAATATACTATTATGATCTTATCAAAACGTTAGTTCCAAGAACGTAATGTTTGCTTCAATCCATAAATGGATCAATTTAACTTGAAAACCTTGTTTTCTTGTTTTGGTATGACAAAACCGTCAGGATGTTGTAAACATCTTCCAAAAGTTTTCCGTTTAAGGAAAGCCATTTTGACGTTCAGCTACCATATTTCATAAATGAAACATGCAATATTAGCAAGCATTATCCGAATGGATTTAATCACTGCAACGAGTAAAATATTTCATCGTAGTCGACACCATATTGATGACGATACCCTTTCTGTACAAGCCTAGCTGTGTAAATTTGTATGTTGCCATCCATGTATGTCTTCCTTGAAGACACATATAGTACCATTAGGGACAATGCCTTATGGTACAACAACCAGTGTCCAAACTTGGTTGGTATACATGGAATCCATTTCGGACTTCATGGCACTTTGCCATAAAAGGAGTCGATACCTTGTATCACTTCCTCATACGTATTCGATTCAGTACCCTCAATAACACTAATTTCTACAAGAGGTGAGATCAGAAACCCATACCTCTCAGGTTATTTTCTGACTCTCTTCGACCTACGTGGTTCTTGTGTATTCGAAGATTGTGGTACAGTCTCATGCCTGATGAACTGTTCATGTTCCGTTAAGGATTCTGTGCCAAGAATAGTATCACTCTGATTTTCATCGAGTTCTACTTTCCTCCCACTTACCACTGCATATAGGAATTCCTCTTAGGAAAACCGCATGGAGAGCAACAATTATATTGTTCTCTTGTGAGTTGTATAAGTACTATACTTTGGTTTCCTTAGGACAACCTACAAATTAGGCACTTATCCGATTTGGGTTCTAGTTTGGTATCTTCCAAACTTTCAATTATATGCTCAGCACCCCAAATCTTCAGGAATGAGAAACCCGGTTTCTTTCCTGTTCATATCTAATATAGAGTCTGTCTAACAGACTTTTGACAGAACCTTATTCAAAATAAGTATTGCACTGTTTAATGCGTATCCATAGAAGGAAATTGGTAGCTCAGAGCGACTCATCATTAACCTTACTATGTCCGACAAAGTTCGGTTTCTCAGTTCGGACACACCGTCAAATTGAGGTGTTCCGGGAGGAGTCCATTGTGAAAGAATACCATACTCTTTCAAGTAATCTTGAAACTTATATGTTTAAGTATCTTACACTATGGTATGACCGTAATATTTTTAATACTTTTACCGGTCTGTCTTCTTACTTCGTGTCGAAACTCTTTGAATTACTCAAAAGTTTCTGACTTGTGTTTCATAAGATACACATAATCGTAACGTGATGCCACTTCCATAAAGGTTACGAAGTATTCATATTTATCCCTAGCCTAGCTAGACATGGTCCCACTTACGTCACTATGAACAAGGGCTAACAGATCGGTGGCACTTGCACTTTTACCAAGTAAAAGGTGTTTTAGGCACTTTGCCTAATAAAATAGATTCGTAGACTTCATTTGAGTTAGAATCAAATCCGTCCTAGTATCCACTCTTCGAAAGTGTGGATATACGAGTATTGTTTAAGGTGTCCTAGACAACAATGCCACTTTTAAGTCTCAACAGATTAATTCAGTTTGAGTTATTTGTTTGTCATATTATATGTTTGAGATTTGTTTATATTCAAAATATAAATACTGTTATTCACATCTAATGTGTATATCTAAATATCATCTTTATAAACAAAACACTTAGTGTTCTAGAATATAAAGGTATACCCGCAACATGTTAAACTAGATATAGAGATAATGTTTCTAGTCAAACTAGGTACTTTATAACAGTCTCCTAATTTAAGTACATGCCGAAAGGGCAGTTCCAAAATTTAGGTTTCTACGACCAAAACAGCGACTTTCGTCCTGTTTCTGACTCGCAGGTCAATCTCACCTGAAGTCAGTATCCTGCTAATCAACAGATCCCACACATCAGTACATATATTTATGTACCACATCCAATATCTAAAATCCAATTTTAAAACCAGCAGTGGACATGTTTATAACAAACATATCTGAAGTCGGAGCCTTGCCCGTCTTCACTTCCTTCATGTCTGCCTTTGTCCATACGACAGTCACACTTTCAGTGACCCTATTTGCCACAGTTTAGGCAGACATCTTGGGATTTGTCCTTTGTCTTCCTAGAAGACTATGATGATTTTTCCTTTGCCCCTTTTCATATCCCTAGAAGCCTTCGGCCAAGCTTTGACCTTCCGGGATGTTGAAGTAAGATGCGCCTTGCGCTTCTTGCCTTTTTGCAAGCTCTGACTCTGTCTCCTTGAGCATAGCCATTAACTCTCCAAGAGTTTTCTTTTGCAATTAGTACTTCTAAGATCTAACAATAGATCTATGAAGATCCTTTAATTTCAACGTCATGGTATAAGGATCTAATCCTTATTTCTGACGAAGAAATTAATGAGTCATTGCTACAAGCATAATGGATTGAGCACTAAAGTTATCATCACCATGAGTCTTCCAAAGCTCATGCTCCACTATTTGCTCAACTCCGGGCTCAGGCCCGAAAAGTCACTCTATCAAGTAAAGTAACTTCTCGGTTCCCAGGACTATCCTGAGATTCTATTCCCTATCTGAAAATTGAAGCCGCTTAAAGACATTTTCACCCAGGATTATTTTTTAAACGCTAATCGTTCAGTTATCTTGATTCCAATTGTCCAACTATAAAATCAAAGATTTCGGGTACAATCGAATATAATGATTACTATAGTCTAACTATATAATCAACTACTATTTGATTGGTTAAATTCAAATATATATTGATTACTATAATCCAATTATATAATCAACTATAAATGATCGGTAAAATTCAAATATATTGATTACTATAATCTAATTATATAATCAACTATAAATGAAGTAGTTTAAATACAGTCCAACAGTTTAATTAAAACAACAATTGAATATTAGTCCAACTAATATATTTAAAAAACTTTTAATGACGAAAAATTGAAATGAGCGCGTATTGGAAAGTATCTAAACGAAATTACAAATTTAATACTTGCCTCCCACTATTTTTCGGCGAGCCTCTAACCCTCTATGGAGTACTCGGGAAACCTAGTTTCCTAGTGGGCTAGGATCTCGTTAAATAACACACAACCTTGACTTTGGCCAACAAGTTGTATGATATTTAACTAGGTAAATCTCTAAGATCAATTGGATCTCATCCAATTCCTAGATCCAGTAGTTGGACTTCCAAGTCCGAAACATATATCCAATAAATGCCAATATATCCGATATATTCCTTAACCTTTTTCCTCTGTATCAACTAAGCCTTGGCTTTGGCTCAACAAGCTTAATGAAACCAGTTAAGCGTAACCCATTGACAGTGGGAAAACTTCGTAATCGAGGCCGATGAACAAGAAGTGACAGTGACTTTGGCCATTAAATCACAACTTGCCCAAGGCGTACGATATGGAACAAAGCCTTCATGATTCAAACACATCCGCGATGGACAAAGGTCTTGACTTTGGCCAACAAACAAGTGCCAATCTTGGATCTTGAGAGAGAACCACTCAATGGAAGAAAAAATGCTTAATATTTGATTGAGGGTTATTCGCGTAAATTGGCAACAAATTTATTATATTTGATTAGGTCTTATCATACACCCTTAAACATGCATTCTAAAAGCATAATAAGACACGATAAATAAATTAATAATGATATGCGGATGGATATCTCACAAATTGTTCCTAAAACAAATCACTCTATTTCCTCTCCCCGGCTAGCACTAATCTAACTTCTACCCAATTACATAATACTTCTAAAGAAACCTCATTTACATTGAGAGGAATTGGTGAGAAGAGAATTACAAAGAGTCAAGAGATAAAGGCTGGACACGCATGTCCAATTTAATAAATTCTAAATTTATTAGGATAATTTCCAAAATTGCCCTCATCTTCTAATATCCATTCGATATACATTACTCATACAATACATCCATGTATTCACAAAAAGCATGTTATCAATCAATCTGATCCAATTAATTAATCTTTGATTAATGACCATCCAATGTTCAAACAACGATTTGATTTGCGCGAGTCCAACTCATTTAAGAATAAATACTCAAAGTGCATATTCTTGAATTATATCGAACTACAATTTTAAATCCAATTTAATTTGTATTCAATACTAATTCTTTATTTAATTCCAAATTAAATAATTACACTTTATTAATGTGCCTTTTAGACGTAGATTATAAATCCAATCTTTATGGGTCTCAAAGGCCCAATTAGTATCCAATACTATTCAATTAAAGTCCAATGGGCTTTTAATTAATTAATTCATTAAGCCCAAATACAACAATTTTAGCCCAATTCCAAATTAAGCCTAATTAATTAAATTCTAATATTCCAAATATCAAAATTTATTTAATTAAAGTGTATAGCCATAATTAATTATTCAAATTAACATTTCCAAAATACCAATTTACATAATTAATCATGCTTTAATTAATCAACTTATGTCCAACACAAATTGAAGCAAAATCAATCCAACATGCTCTCCAAGGCTCACGGCAATCATGGGATTTTTATATCCGATTTTGATTTCAATCCAATTAAATCACAAATCAATATATCCAAACATTTTAAACACATCCAATGGCTTGAAATCAAAAATCACCAAGAGCTTAGGGTACATATCACATTCGGCCAAGCCTATTGATTTAGGGAAAATTAATCCAATTAAATTTTAATAAAATTGATCATGCATAACTCTAAGTTATCATTATCTAAGCATACTCAAACAAACAATTTGATTAAATCATGCTCAAATAAAAAATACCCAAATTCAAGATTAAGAACCTTAATTTCATTTCATGCTTAATTTAGGTTCTGATACCATTGTTAGGTTCTCTAAGAACAAGTCCAAGGTCAATTAAGCATAAAACTTGTGTGAATAATCAAAGTAAGTTGCGGAAAAAGTACTCACATTAATCGGCAATGAGGATGTAGGATTTCAAAAATTTTCCTCCTTTGTATAGTGCTCCAAGCTCCTCCTTTTATTGTATGTTGAGCTCCAAGCTTTGGTGAATGAATTCCAAACTCATGGGAGTAGTTTCCCTATCACTTTTGTTGACCCTTTTGTGTGCTAGCACTTGAGAAAAATGAACCCTAGGTTCACGCCGAAGTAGAGAGAAAAAGATGAAGTTCATGCCCTTGGAGGGAATTGGGAGAGAGAAAGTGATTTTTGTGTAATGCATAATTGATTTCCAAAAACAATTATCATATACCAAATCCAAGTTTTGGTATTAGTCATTCCAAAATGACAAAGTGTGATTTACAAGTTACCAAAATCCCACCAACTTCTATCAACCAAAAGTTGATAAAGTTGACTAGGTGATGTGACTTGTGTGGGCCCCACTTTAATTCAAAATCCGAGTGGGCCCGCAAACACATTCCGAGTTCGGGTTCGTTAATTCCGAATTAACGAATTTTCCGTTGCGACTTAATTAAATCAAATTTAATTAAATAATAATGCCAAGCAAAATTATTATTTAAAGTTGCTTGCGAATTAATTCGTTAGCCCGAATTAAAATCAAATTTTAATTCCTATATGAGAATTATGTCGTTACGCTTCCATAACACGCACAATTGTAATACTAGTCTATTCCGCATTATCGATGTCCAGTCTCGATAATACTACGACTAGGGATATTTAATGATTAAACCTTACGTGGATTAATACTGTCTCATAACTTATTAATCTGGTACTAATCATATGAACTTTTATCATTTATATATCCTGGTAATCCAATTACAAATGATAAAAGAGCAATTTCATTTGTCACATAGTTTATTTGTACAACACCATGCTCTGTACAAATAGTGATGCTATTGGTCATAATTGTCCAACACAAAATACCCGTGAAAAGCAAGAGAAATAACACGAACATAAATACATAAAATAAATTACAATTATAAAAACATTAAGGTCAACACAAATATATCAAAAAATTCAAACAATTCAATTCCAATTTAAGTTCAAGTCAATGTATTTCCCCCAATAAAAAACTTAGCCTAAATCTCACCCTACCTATTAGGGATGGAAAAAATCCCCGCTGGGATGGGTGCCCGTGGGGGCCCGATATATTAAGGGCGGGTATTTAGCAATCATTTTTAAAAACGGGCCGGGTGCGGGTATAATTTTTAATACCCGTTAGCTATACGGGCTGGGTACGAGTATAAGACTCTCTAACCCGTACCCGCTCAATAAACATATTTGATTTTGAATTTTGAATTATTAACTTTTTATTCAAAAAATTTAATTACTTATTAAATAAAAATAGGAAAAACATAATTTATTATCATTTATCCAACTCACCTACCACTTAATAATTACCAACTTTCCAATTCCAGTACCACTCACATTGGGAAGGCAAAGAATATGAAAATTGAAAAGTGTGGTATTAAAAATTTAAGAATCCACTGAATTGCTTTTCATTAAAGCCTTTTAAATTTTTGAAGTTTTTCAATACACAATAATCATTCATCGTCATCACTCATCACACATTAATTGATTTTTTTTTTGGGTTAAAAAAAAGCATGAAGATAAAAAAAACTAATTAATAAATAAAATGGGAAATGGGATAGGGGATGGGGATGGGTATATCTTTTTCTATACGGGGAATCCCCGACCCGTACCCGCATGATTGAAGGGCCGGAATTAGGGATATTATATATCACACGGGTACGGGTATTGACATCCCCGTCTTATCTTTTAAAATAAGACTATTTCGAATGAATGGTTTTTGCCCTTATCTTTTAAAATTTTGGTACATTGGTTCTTTTGAGTATTTTTCATGAAATATTTTTGGCTTTTTTTTGAAATATTTTTTTTATGGGGGGCATAACATAAGGTCATCTAATAAAATTTCATACCAAACTGTGTTTATAATACAGAGAATCAAGGACTGGAAATTCTAGACGCCATATATGCGACCAAGTCTCATGAAACAAAAACAGTGTGTGAAAAGGTCAAGCATAAGAGACACGATGAACTTACATCATCCATATACATACTCTAATGCAAAACGACAGAGACACAAGTATACTTATCCATCAAATATAATAGGATCATATGTGAAAAGTACAATAAAGTTGCAACATGTTTCTTTTTTTATTATTAAAAGGAAATGACACATATATGAAATGAAATGAACTAATGAAAAATAGAGGACTCGAAAAAAAGAAAAAGAACAAATGAATAAAAGATACACACATGTACGAATGCAATGCAGATAGATGAAGTCGCCATCTAAGAAGAGACACACAAAATTGCAGTCACATCAATCCTTTCAAGATTAAGGCATTTAGAAGTGATTGGGAATGTATCTTCCTTCCTTACCAAACTCTCATAGGAATCTATTTCACTTGAGAAATCCTTGTCAGAATTATCAGTTTCTCACTAATAAAGTGAGTCTGTTTGGCAAGTACAACAACTTGACAAGTTAGATTTGAAGAATCAAATCTAGATAGAGCACTCTTAGACCTCTTTTTCTATTTGTTTAACATGAAATACTTAGATCTAATATGTCATGATTTCCCACAGTAGTGACAAATAGGAATAATCATCGGATTAGAAAGAGGTTTACCAAAACCTCTATATTGATTTTGGTTCACATGATTCGTTTAACATTACCTTCTGCCCTGGTTTCAGTTGTATGCGCACTAACTTCTCATCATATCTCTTCTTGGCCTTTTCTTTGTACAATTTGGCATTCTCAAAAGGCTGTATGTGAAATTCCTCCAATTCGTTGAGCTGGTGGAACTGTTTCTCTTCTGTTGCTTGTAGTGTAAGAATCTGCGTCTTTAATGCACAAGACGCTTTATCTTCAGGCTCCACAGGCAGTTGACATACTTTAAGTTTGTCAGTAGAACTTTTCCTTTCATCAGAATTCTGGATGGTACAGTATATTACATCAAGTCTGAAACATTCCTCCTTCTTTTCGTCATCTAGGAAATTCATGGCCTTGAAAACATTGAATGTTACTTCTTGGTCCTGTACCCTCATGGTTAATTTTCTTTTTTGTACATCAATAATGGTTCGACTTGTAGCCAAGAACGGTCCCCCGAGGATGATTGGCACGTCTGCATCTTCCTCCATATCAAGGACAATAAAATATGCTGGGAAAATGAATTTATCAACCTTGACCAGCACATCCTCAACTACGCCTATTGGAAATACGAGCGTTTTATCAGCAAATTGTAGAGAGACTGAAGTTGGCATTGTTTCTCCAATCTGAAATTTTCTGAAAATAGAAAAAGGCATCAAGTTAATACTTGCCCTTAGATCACACAAAGCCCTACCGAAATTATTCTCTCCTATGATGCACGGAATGGTGAAACTGCCAGGATCTTTCAACTTTGGGGGAAGCTTCCTTTGAATGATAGCACTGCATTCTTCTGATAATGCTACTGTCTCGTAATCTCCCAATCTCCTTTTTCGTGAAAGAATGTCTTTCATGAATTTGACATAGCTGGGCATTTGTTCCAACGCTTCTGCGAATGGAATGTTGATGTGCAACTTTTTGAAAATTTCAAAGAATCGAGCAAACTGCTTGTCCAATTTGTTTTTCTGAAGTCACTGTGGAAAAGGTAGAGGTAGAGTGATTCTTTCTGGTTCTTTTTCCTTTGCTTCTTTTTCATCCATCTGTTGTTATTCTTCTTTTGGAATATCTTCAATTGTTGCCTTGATTCCAACATCTTTGTTGATTTCAGTACCAATTTTTAACATGATGGCATGACATTGCTCTTTTCCCATGTTCCTTGGATTTGGCTATTTGTTGCTAAGAAAGGTACCTGGCGGTCTGTAACTCTGAGTATTGGCCAGTTGTCCAATTTGATTCTCCAGTGCTTTGATGGAAGCAGATTGGCTTTGAAATATAGCATCATATACTGCTTGTTGCTTTTTGAACATTTCTGCAATCCATTCTTTCATTTCTGGTTCTTTTTCAAATTCCTGGTTTTGCTGTTGGAATCTTGGTGGTGGATAGTTCTTTTGCCCTGAATTGTTGCTCCATGAAAAATTGGGATGATTCCTCCACCCTGGGTTGTAGGTGTTAGAATATGGATTGTTCCCCTGTTTGTTGAAATTGTTGACATAATTCACCGTCTCTTCAAGTTGGTTTGGTTCTTGTGCTCCTCCATATGGTGAACTTGTGGTTCCAATGTTGCTTTGAGTGCTGAGAGTCTCCATGAATTTGCATATCTGATCCAGGTTGGCCTTGACTGCTGTATTGGCTCCAACTTCATAAATTCCTGCAATTCTTTGGATCATGCTCCTTTCTGTAGGCCACAAGGAATTGTTGTTGGCCATTTCTTCGATTGGGTCCCAGGCTTGATCTTCTCGTTTTGCCATCAAAGCTTCTCCAGCAGCAGCATCGATTGTGGTTCTTATCAGTCCAGAAAGTCCATTATAGAAAGTTTGGACTTGAAGCCATTTTGGAATCTCATGGTGAGGACATTTCCAGAGTAAATCTTTGTACCTTTCCCAAGCTTCGTAGAGAGTTTTCGAGTCTTGTGTACAAGGGATGTGATGTCATTCCTCAGCTTTCCAGTTCTGGCTGGTGGAAAGTACTTTGCAAGAAATTTGGTGGCTAAAGTGTTCCAAGTTGTGATAGAACCTGCTGGTAGTAATGTAGCCAAGCTTTAGCTCTGTCTTTCAAGGAGTATGGAAAAACATGCAGTCTCATTGCTTCTTCAGCTTCTCGGTTGTAATTGAAAGTGCCGCAAACTTCCAGGAAGTTGCTGATATGGATATTAGGATCTTCAGTTGCTTTCCCTCCAAACTGTACTGACTGTTGAATCATCTGAATGCATGTTTTGATGTCACACACATTTACTGGTAAAAGAGGAAGTACAATACAGGAAATGAAGCCGTCGACCACCGGAATGGTTCTGTCTCGAATGGGTATTGGTGGTGCAACTTCCAGAGGTTCAGGTTCCATGTTGACTAAAGCTTTTTGGCCTTCTCGTCTTTCCCTTCTCAACTGTCTGATGGTTCTTTCAATTTTTGGGTCAAGCGGTCAGAGTTCAATGCTTCTGGTTCGTCTCATGTAGTTTATGAGAACCTGAAACAAAAGAAAACAAAAACAATAAGTAAAAAGAAATTAGATACAAGTAACATATCTAACCCCAAAACTAATAGTGAAAGATAAATAAGTCCCCGGCAACGGCGCCAAAAACTTGACCGGTGCGTAATCACACGCGTATAACGCAAGCGCACGTATCGTTCAAGTAGTATAAAAAGTATCGATCCCACGAGGACTTAATACCTAATCTATTAATTTAATTAGGTCAAATGATTACTAGTATCTAACAATTCGATTGATTGATTTGAAATGGTGATGATTCTAAATTTAAAAAAACAAGTGAATAAAATTATGCAAAAATAGGTTGAGGAAAATTCAAATTTATAAAACTCTCCAGGGTTGTGATTTCTTCCAATATCTAATTAAAAATGAAGTGATTATTTTATGTTTGTGTAATATATCGGTTTACTAACCTGGAACACGAAATTATGCAAAAGCCTCTACCGATGGTCATATGCAAATACCTAGTATAACCCAATTGAACCATATGTCTATGTCAACCAAATTACCTGGATTCATTAAGATTAAGTTCCAATTGTGGTTACCCCCGCCCGACAGGTATATGTCTATTCTGTAAGGAAATCTATTAAAGGGTTATTTATCCTCAAGGAAGATCGTGGGCTACTAAGTCTAAGGCTGAAACCTAAAATTCATTTGTCAAGTTTATTTTAGATTTACCAGATCAATCTTATTAATGGCCAGTTAACAAGACGCATTAAGCTTAAGACTTAATAAGTAAACCTTTAAATTACCCAAACTATAAAATAACCCCTTATAAACCGGTGATATTAGAATTCATCACAACCCTAGATAACTAACTTAGTTACGACAAATAAATAGGGCTAGTAAAAACTTAAAAGTAAAAGACATAAAATAAAATGCTGAAAAGTAAATTAAGAAAATTACAATAAAAGAAAATGCTATGGCTAGAGGATATACTTTTATCACTACTATTTTAGATATATCCCTTAATATAATATATTAACTTGTGTGAGATTACCAACCAGCCATATAGGCGGTAACCTGATTAAGTCAAATTAAGTCCATAAACCAGCCATATAGGCGAAAATTACCAACCGACCAACCAGGCGGTATCCATGCTTAGTCAGATTAAAACCAGTTTATAATTGATTACCAACCGGCCAATATAGCGGTATCCTTGTTAAGTCAAATTTTAAATAGTGAATATATTATAATTAAGGGAGATTAATCTAAATAGTAGTAATAAAAGTTTCACCTTTCACCCTAGCAGTGAGAAGTTACCTCCTCATGTTGAATAGTAAAAATTGAAAAAGTAAAGAAAGTAAATTACTATTACATAATGTAATTAAAATTAATTACAAAACTGAAATTAAAAGAAACTAGATATAAAAAACCCTATTTACATCAGAGAATTCAGAGAGGAAGGTACATCTGAAATAAAAAAATGAGCTGAATTTATAGGCCTCGGCAAGGTGCGCGCGTCGCGACGTGAAACTCACGTCGCGATGCGCGTGATTAGCGGCGTGGAATGCGGAGAGCTCGACACGTGGCAGTGGATAAGGTGACACGTGGCACGCTGTGATTGGGAGCTGAATGATTGCGCTGACGTGGTAATGATGTGGCGACACATGGCGAAAGTGATTGTCGGCACCGTAAGATTGTGACACGTGGCACGCTGTGATTGGCTGATGATGACGTGGTGGTGATGTGGCGAGTTGACTCAGTTAGCTGCTGATGTGGATGATGACGTGTCAGACAAGCGGGATGACACATGTCAACATGTGGCGATGGCGATTGTCGGCACCATAGGATGATGACACGTGGCACGACGCACGTTAGCGGATTGGCTGTGATGTTGACACGTGGCAGGCGCACGTTAGCAAGTCAAACTTTTTAGATTCTGACACGTGTCCCCCGGTGCACGTTAGCAGTTGATGGCGCATGTTAGGCATCGCGATGCCAAAGGCTTGCGCGTCGTGACGCACAAAATTACCAAATTTTCCTTTTGTCCGTTTTTCACTGGTTTGGCCCCAAATCACCTCCAGAGAGTCCTGAAACTTTATTTATCTTCAAAATACCATAAAACATATCAAAATATTCACAAAACTCAAGAATCTATACAAAATATTAGGTCAAATGAGTGAGAAATAGTGATACATTTACCACACATCAAATCATTAAGTATCAAATACTTTGTAAATGATTCTGACATCCTATTGAAATTTTACGGAAGATGTCTAAGGGTCTTTTCATCTTATTAATTATGTAGTTCCATTTTAGTTTATCATTCTCACATTTGACTTCAATAAGTCAAGTCTTTTCTACAATAATTAACATCTGATGTTACACACCAAGTAATAAAATAATTTTATTACTCGGGATCATAGAAAAGATATTCTATCAAATTGAATACAATATTCTATTAAATAGAATAAATGATCGCAAGTACTTTTAATTATATAACAATCATACAAAAGAAATTTTCAAATCTCAAACTTTTCAAGATTCGAATTTTCTACTATACATATCATATATGTAACTGTAGGAACGAATGAAACTTTAATTAAAGAGATGAATTAGTGTTACTGGAGCATAACCCCAAGAGTATTGAAAAATAATTCGGTAACACTCAATATCAACGAATCAAATCATATAAGATTGAATTACTCCCACTGACCAATTCCATCAAAATGGAATGTTGGAAGTTTAATATTTAGTAAGAATCACATTCATTAAATAACTTTAGAACTAATTGCCTTAAATTCATATGTTTGATCATATCAAACATCTTTGAATTATTAAAAAATTCACAATGAATTTCAAAATTATAGTTTTCAACACTTCAAATAGAATATCTTTGAACCATTCAAAATATTCTATCTGTGTTTCATCAGAAATATATTGAAAGTTCTCGAACCATTCCAGACGTTCAATATATATATTCTTTTAGAAACACGCAACTAAGTCATGACAATTCTTTAACTAAGTTACGAAGTAAAGAAAACTATCTAAGACAAATTCTAATTCATTAAACTACATACTTCAAAAGTATTAGTTTAATAAATCTATGGTCCAATGACGATCATTGGTTAAATGAGATTTAATCACATCCTGAATACAATATTCATTAAATGAATAAGGATTTATAGTGTGATCTCGTATCAGACCATCCTTTACCATATGGAACAAGCATATAATGCTTATGTGATAGAATCTCATAAATAACTATTCTAAGTTATTTAGTTAACCGAATATATTTCTTAATATTTATCTTTATATCCATGACACTACTAGTCATATTAAAATATTTAACAACTGTTTATATAGAACAAGTAACTATCCAATAGTCAAAATTTCTGATATCAAATATCAAAACAGTTATTAAACATTATTTTAAATGACTCGACGGGAGATCTAGTATCCAATACCTATAGTTGTCGTATTGTGAGAATCGATATTCTGTATACACAACTATACACATCTCCTTTCTTAAGCTTTATAATTTGCGTTCAATTATTCACAACAATTGCAAATGATTGATTAACAAACTGTGTCAGACACGAGACTTCTAAAAGTCACTAAAGCCAAGAAACGTCATTATAAGATAAACAAATACTAATGGGGTTTTCCAAATGTCAGTCAAGAATTTTGAGACATGAACTAATTCAGGTCAATTCTTACTGCATAAGAAACTATTCTTACTAGATAACTATATCCAAAACATAAATATATTTAGATTACTAATCGTGACTTAGTAACTAAGTCACTAACTATCTTGATTTTTCTAGAAAATCGGAACAACAGTTCCCGATGGTTTGAACTAATCTAACAAAATCTAAGTCTACTGTCATTCTAAAACTTATTCTAGAAACTACGCAACCATAAGTAAAGTCAGAAAACATATTCAATTATTATGCTATGCAGTGGATTAGAAGTATAATTCTATAAATAATATAGAATAAAGGAAAACAAAAGCAGCAAATTCCATAAAATTACACACCGCTTTAGTTGTGGATTTTCAACCCAGCAGTGTCTCCCACTGCTTTACGTAATACTATAATCCCCAACGGAGAACGGGAATTCAATAATTAAATCGAATTCCACAGTAAGAGGGGGATCCCATGAATATATTTTGACTCACAGCTTTGGCACGGTCTCGCCTACGTATATTCATTAGGTAGACAACTCATTGTCAATCACTCACCAGTGACTCCTGATTTTGGTCATGACCGTTTCTCGTTATGAGAGCTTTGTCACGTTCACAAAGAGGCATATCAAGGCTTTACTTGCCAATGACAAACTCAAGCTACCGATGTAGTCCTGACAACTTTGGCACATTCAGGATTTCCACTTTCACTTGAATTTGTCTAGTGTCAATATACAACTGGCATGGATAAAATTCTATCAACTACACCCTCACTGCTTTGGCACGATCTCAGATGCAGCCATAGAAAGTTACCCATAAACTGTATTGACAAGACGAACCAAGAAACATACATCCAATACACGTTACTTTACAGCCTTATTTTAAGCGGGGATATTCCTCCAAGAAGCATTGCTCCACGTCAAATGCAGAATTTTAATCTTAATCATTTTCTAAAGAACTCAATTCTACTTTAGAAAACATAACTCAATTTAACCATTAAATTTCTGTTACGTTTCCGTTAGCGTAGAATCGAAAAGTCAAGAAACGTATAGATTACGTGCATGTGCGAATATTAAAATTGGATTACATATCATATATCAAGCAAGACTAATGTAATGGATGAAGCATCAGACCTGCTCTGATATTAATTTTGTTGGGGGTTTTGGCGAACGGCGCAGCGGAAGCGCTGTTGGGGCGAAATCATAATCTTAAAACTTTTTCAAATTACCGAACAAATTATTCAATATCTAATATGAATAATTTATTCATATTTCACCTAAAAACATTTATTAGATATCAAATAATGACATAAATAAGGTAGAAACTTCGCGAAACTTTTACGAAAAATATTTTTCTGCAAAATGACGTAAAACGTGTTTTTGACCGAATCGACCACCCAACACTTATGGGGACTGCCCAGGTCAGCCCCAATAGTGTTAGGGTAGTTCATGGGCTGCCCGAACAGTGACAAATTCACTGTTTGGACATCCGTCACCCGGTTGGCTCAAAAGTCACCTGGTAACGACGTTTTTCACCGTTTTCTCTTATTTCAACTCCGAAATAATTTCCGGCAATTGTTCCAACACCCAAAAAATTCAAATGACATATGTGTCATCACAAAAATATCAGATATTCCAGGTCTTATCCAGAACACAAATTTGTCAATTTTCATGCTTTAAATCCAATTTTTCAAGATTAATCCAATTAATCAAAACACTAATCAAAGTCACCACACATGAACCACCAAAGAAAAATTCTAGGCATTACAAGAGTGGTCATAACACTTTATAATGAAAACATATCATCAAATGAATAATATAGACAATAATTACACTAATTCCATCCAAATCACTTCACACAAGCATCATCACTTCCAAATCCATCATCCATCACCAAAAGCCCCAAATTCTTAAGAAAAAGGAAATCCTAGAATCTTACTAGATCATCAAGAAAATAAGAAACATGCTTTCAAGCTTAGAGATACATAGGATTACCTTTAATTCCTTAATTCCCAAAGCTTTTTCCATGATTTTCTTCCTTTTCCTTCTTGTTTCATCAAACCAAACTTGGAAGCTTTTTCTTTTTAAGTTTCGGCCTTGGTAGATGGATTAGAAGGAAATGAAAATTTTTTACCTTAAAAAATCCAAGGTTGCCGACCTTAGGAGGGTAGTTTTGTCATTTTCAAAAAATTAAACCAATTAAAACATTAAGCTTTTTGGTAGTAAATCAAATTTGCACACATTTAGCTTAATTAAATCATGACATATTATAGACACTGCATTTTTGCATAAGCCCGATGATGAGCCTCGTATGGAGGCACTACCTGAAAAGTTGCGGAAGTTGTGGGAAACGAATGCCGAAAGGAAAGAAAACCTCCAAAATTAGCCCCTCATCGGACTCGGACTCACTAGCCAACCTCAGATTCGCTTAGTCAGTTTCTATTTCAAACCTCATCCTCGGCCCATCAACCCAGCCTCGGCCCAAATCCATCCACACGCCAAACACCACACAAAGCTCATGCATCCACACGCCCAAGGCCCAAAAATATACCGTGCACGCCCAAACCTTCCCAAATAGATAAAATCCCATGCATTCCACATGCTAAATTCCACTCATCAACACTTTCCAATTTAGTGAGATTTTGGGGATCCCATCCAATTTAAAAAGATTTGGGATATTCTCATCTCCAAATATATGAGATTGTATCCCAAAATAATATATTCCTCAAATCAATGTGATTTATTTCCCTATTTGGAGATCCTTCCAAAACATTATAAAAGGGACACCAAATCATCACAAATGGTGGGGCTCTCTTCTTCATCTGGGACATGAACAATCAACAAAAAAATCCTTCAAGCCTCTCTTCTTCTTCTTCTTTCACGCCAACACCACAAAACAACCAAGTCATCACTGAAAAAATAGTGAAGAAAAACACCCTACCAGTCACTGAAACCACAACTAGAAAAATCACCCAAAAATACCAAAAACAGTCCCCAAAACACCAAAAAAATAGCAGCCCAAAAACACCAAAAAACAGCAGCCAAAACACCAAAAATAGCAGCCAAAACAACCAAAACAACAGTCAAAAAATAACCAAAACAGCAGCCAAAAACCAATCAAAACAGCAGCAAAAAAATAACCAAAATAGCAGCCAAAATAACCAAAAAAAGCAACCAGCGAAACAGTAAAAATAGAAACCAGCAAAATAGCAAAAACAAAAACCAGCGAAACAACAAAAATAGCAACCAGTGAAACAGTAAAAACAGCAACCAGAAAATAGTAAAAATATCAACATGCGAAACAGTAAAAACAACAACCAGAAAACAGCAAAACAAGAACCAGAAATAGCAAACAGCGAACCAGAAACAACAAACCTTGAAACCAACTTCAACCCTTCCGGCGACGGCCTAACGCACTTCCTAGAAAGCAAATTAAAAGGTAAGACCTGAGGGCACCCTTTACCATATTTATTTTATAGTTCTGGACGATGCGTGTCTGGCTGGACGTGGAATACGTCCAGTTGGGTATGCGAAGTCCAACATTAAATACGACCAAATTTTTGGTCACATTTTTTTCTTTCTTTGTCTTTCCGTTATTTATCTTATTTATTTATTTATTCACTTTCATCGTTATTTTATTATTTCGCATTTAGTTTGTTATTTATCTTTTTTATTTCGCCTTGAAAACCTCGATGGGCTTAGAAATTTAAACATGATCCGAATATGCCAGAAACATGAGTCTGATATCCGCACTGGCTTTCATCCAGGAAGGGTACGCCTTGTTATGGCATATTTGTATGCTTTTGGATATCTCCAAGTCCATCCCCGCCACAACTGTGATTACGGAAGGCCCAATTCGTCGTTTCTAGACAATGGCACGATCCCCATAATAGGCTTAGTCAATTTTGTAAATGGGCAGTCTTTTTCTTTTACCGATGGAAAGGGACTGAGGTAGCCAAGGTTCACCCATGTAGCGTAGGAGAGAACGATTTTGTGTACCCTACATTGGTGCATAAAATAAGCCATACCTAGGACAGAAATGGACTTACCACGAGTGTGGGAGAAATAAGGTCTGAAGGATATATGCTATTTTGATAACCACATGCATCTTATGCATACACGCATCATGCTGCCCCTTTATCTGAGATATCTAGGTTGGTTTGACCCATCGATCCCAATTTTTGAAACGAAATCATTGAGTTGGCTTACCTAGGAATCAATTGTAAATGAACCTTTGCACACACACATTGTGAGTCTGGCTTAGATGATTTATTCAAAGACTTGGATTTGAGTTGCATTAAGTGTTTTGAAGGTTCTCTGGTTTCATTACTGGGTATTCTTTGAGGACAATAATATGTGTAACTATTGGGACTATTTCATAGCCCGTGATATAGTATGTCGATATGGAATTCCACATCACATAGTGATGGACAATTTCAAGGAGATGGCACATTTCAAAATCTGGGAATCGGAAGACATGATTTTCAGCAAGAGCAGAAAGCTGAGCCAGGTCTGGGGATGACCGGTATACCACCCCGCAAATAAGGGACACAATGGGATTTTCAGCCATGGGACAAAGAGAACTGAGCAATCACAAGAGAAAAATTGGCAGAAGTAAACTGCAAGCAGGCCAAAGGGGCGACCAAAGATTTTTATAGGCAAAAGGCACCAAAGGCCGAAAGGATCCCTAAAGGGGTGAAGAAAACCCTCTAACGCAAGGAATTCCTAACCAAGGATGACATCAAGCCAATAGGACAAAGAAACCCCATCAGATTAGGGAATGTATCCATGCATACATGCATACATACACATAATTTTTGTTTTGTATTCGCAGGCTTTGAAGAAAAAGCGGCGAGGATGAAGAACTCCGGGAATGGAGAAAAACCTCGGGAATGAGGACGAGCAAAGAGCCTCAAGAATGAAGATGGATCAGGGGTCAAAGTGCCTCACCACAATCAAGTTCGACAGTTCAGGAAGGAATCCTAGGGTCGAGGCCCACGTCATCAATAGTTTGGGAATGAATCCCAGAGGTCAAATCACCTCATCATCATAGAAAAAACTCCCCAGTGGATCGAAGAGTCACGCAAATGGACCAAAATTCCATCACCTATTCAATTCGGGAATGAATCCCAGAGGTCGAAGTGCCTCATATATCAAAGCATCTCACACCCATCATGGTTCGGGAATAAAGCCCAGGGGTCGAAGCACCCCGCCATCAACTCAGCACAGTTCGGGAATAAAGCCCAGAGATCGAAGCATCTCACACCCAGCATGATTTGGGAATAAAGCCTAGGGGTCGAAGCACCTCGCCATCAACTCAGGACAGTTCGAGAATAAATCCCAGAGATCGAAGCATCTCACACCCAGCATGGTTCGGGAATAAAGCCCAGGGGTCGAAGCCCATCACCATCAACTCAGCACAGTTCGGAAATAAAGCCCAGAGATCGAAGAATCTCACACCCAACATGGTTTGGGAATAAAGCCCAGAGGTCGAAGCATCTCGCCATCAACTCAGCATAGTTCGGGAATAAAGCCCAGAGATCAAAGTATCTCACACCCGGTGGTTCGGGAATGAAGCCAAGGGGTCGAAGAACCTCGCAACCAACTCAACTCAGTTCGGGAACAAATCCCAGAGATAAAAGCATCTCACACCCGGTGGTTCGGGAATGAAGCCCAGGGGTCGAAGCACCTCGCCACCAACTCAACTCAGTTCGGGAACAAATCCCAGAGATCGAAGCATCTCACACCCGGTGGTTCGGGAATGAAGCCCAGGGGTCGAAGCACCTCGTCACCAACTCAATTCAGTTCAGGAATAAATCCTAGAGATCGAAGCATCTCACAGGGATGAATCCAAGGGGTCGAAGCACCTCGCCATCAAATCAACTCAGTTTGGGAATAAATCCTAGAGATCAAAGCTTCTCGCAGGGATGAATCCAAAGGGTCAAAACACCTCGCCAATAAATCAACTCACTTCGGGAATAAATCCTAGAGATCGAAGCATTTCGCAGGGAAGAATCTCAGGGGTTGAAACACCTCGCCATCAAATCAACTTAATTCGGGAATAAATCCTAGAGATCGAAGCATCTCGCAGGGATGAATCCAATGGGTCAAAGCACCTCGCCATCAAATCAACTCATTTTGGGAATAAATCCTAGAGATCGAAGCATCTCGCAGGGATGAATCTGTTGGACAGTTATGACCCATAACGTCACTATTTGTACATATCATGGTGTTGTTGTACAAATTAACTATGTGACAAAGGAGATTGCTCTCTTATTATTTATGATTAGATCACCAAGATGTATAAATGATATGAGGTCCTTATGATTTGTTCCTGGATTGAGAATGATATGAGACAGTATCAGTCCAGGAAGGATAAATCATTAAATATCCCTAGTCAGAGTATTATCGAGATTGGACATCGATAAATGCGTAAAAGACTAGTATTACACTTGTGCGCGTTGTGAGGGCACAACGACATAGTTCTCATATATTTGGGTATAGGATACTCATGCAAGTGTAATAGGAGGTTGTGTTTTACCGATGGTACGGGAAACAGCTTCGCTCTGGATAGACCCCATCGGAATTCCATTGGTAGTATGACTATGTGTCTATGGAAGTCTGAAATCAGGGTAGGTGTATTTGGTCTTAACCTGAGACTTGCACCGCTAATAGTTGCGACAATCAATATACTTTGGTTTTGGTCGTCCAGGGTTTTAACAGGTTCTGTGTACGCCTCTGCTGGGTATATTGAGAATCGTAGTGTGTTGGGTGTGATGTCAAGACGGAAGTATCACTCCAGTCATATGGAGATGATGATTGCGTAGAGATACAGAACTGGTTCTCTAAAGGGTTGCAACCATCGGGATAATATGACTTGGTCATGATTATCCGATAATAAAGAGACTAGTTGCTCGTAATCCGATATATGCTTCGTACGGGGCAGACACTGTACCAGCCCCAGCCCTTGCATGTGATCATCCGATACTGGATCGAAATACGTAATACTACGTATACTACTCCTGATATAGATCCGCATATTCTTGTAACCATGTTTCTGGAGAATTGGGTAGGCATGGCGCTTTGCTAGAAGCCAACCTTGTCTTGTAAATCGGTACAAACGTAGTACTTGGTACTTACGTGTTCGGATAGTTCGACGACCGTATTTACTGCCACCATATCCGGGGATCTCATGGGTCACTTCCCGAAGATTCACCGATGACGTATGACTCGCACTTTTATTAATCTGAGATTGATTAATGATGAGAGAGAAAATTAATCTGGGATTAATTACGGAAATATTTTATCTGGGATAAAATATTATTTAAAGAGAGATAACGATTAATTTGGAATTAATCGATTAAAATAATATATTCGATATATTATACGAAATTGGATTTCGACGCGGAATTAAAATTAGATTTTAATACGGGCGAACGAGTTAATTTAGAATTAATTCGTTAGCGATGTGAATAGTGATTTCGCTAGGCATAATCATTTAATTACGTCGCAACGGAAAATTCGTTAATTTGGAATTAGCGAACCCGAGCCCGGGATTGTTTGGGAGCGCATTCGCATTTCGAATTCGAGTGCGACACGCAAGTTAAATCAAGCGTCAAATCATTCGTCAATCGATTGATGTGATGTCTAGTCAATTTGAGTGATTTGACAACTTGTCATTGTGATTGATGGTGGTAGTTGGCAAAGCTTTTATTGCTTTGACTTTTCAAAAGCAAAATTGGTAATTGATTTTGGAAAATCAATTAAAAGTGTAATAGATACACTTTTGCCAACTAACAATTTTTTCTCTCCACCTTCTCTCTTCTTTCATTCTCGCCCAAGAAGAGCATTTTTCTTTCTGTTTTCTGGTCTGAAAAACCGAGAGCATGAAGAGAAGAAATGAGTGATTTTGTTGCAAAATCAAGGTGCTAGCACACATCCGGAGTCGTCCGTAGGTGATAGGGAAACCAACCCGTTAGCTTGGGATTTCATCACAAAGCTTTGAGCTTTCATGGAGGACCAAAGCCGAAAATGGAGGAGCCCATTTCAGTGGACTGCCGTGACTTATTGGAGAGCAGAAATTGATTTTTGTTCATCACCGCGTCACTCAACCGCTCGATGTAGTATTCCGCAACTTCCTCGATTGTATTCACATGTGTTTTTATACTTGTTATTCGATCCTCGGGGCCGTAGAACTCCAACAATGGTATCAGAGCGATTGAAAAACTTTGATTAGGGCTTAAAATTTGGGTAAAATGAATTTGAGCATGATTTAATGAAATTGGATGAATTAGTATGCTTAAATGTGTTTTAATTGATGATTGATTGGATCAATTTGATGAAAAATCGTTTGGAACATTTTTCCCCAAATTTCTTAGCTTAGCCGAGAATGAGCATGCCCTAAATTGTCTTGGAATTTTGTTTTTTGATTCATTGGATGACTTGAAAATAATTGGGAATGTTGATTTGGATTCAATTGGATTGGATTTAAAATTGGACATGAAAATCCCCTTTGGCCGAGACTAATATAGCATGATTGGGTTTGATTTTTTGATCAAAATGTGTTGGACACTAATTGATGTGATTGAGCATGATTAATTAGGCTAATTGGTGTTTTGGAAATGATAATTGGGTAATTAATTGTGTTATACACTTTGGTTAATTAAATATGAAATTTGGAATTTTTTGTGTTTAATTAATTGGGCTTTAAATTGTATTTGGGCTTTAAAAGTTGTTATTGGGCTTGGTTGTACTAAGTTGGGTTTAGGAAAAATTGGTTGGATCCAATTGGGCCCAAAACCGCCTCCATAAAGCCCAAATGCGACTAATGGACCTTTAAAATTTAATTGGGCCTAATGGGCCTAAATTGGTTTCTAGGCTTATGGGGTTACTCCTTGATTGGACTTTGGTTATTGGGTTTGACCCGAGTTGACCAAAAGTCCACGCCTTAAGAAATTAATTAAAAGCCCATTGGACTTTAATTAAATTGACGTTGGACGTTAATCGGGCTTTGAGACCCGTAACGATTAAATTCGAAATATAAATCGTAAAGGTTCGTTAAATAAAGTGTAATATTTAATTTGGAATTAAATAGCGGATTAGTATTAAATACATATTAAATTGGATTTAATGTTGTATTTTAATTTAATTCAAGAATTCGTACTTTGAGTACTTATTCACAAAACGAGTTTGACTCGCGCAAAATCAAATCGTTGTTTGAACATTGGATGGTCACTAATTATCAGATTAATTAATTTGATTAGATTGATTGATAACATGCTTGTGTGAATACATGGTTGTGATGCATGAATAATGTATATCGGATGGATATTAGATGGGTGGGGCAATTTTTGAAATTGTTGTAATAAATTTGGAATTTATTAATTGGACCTGCGTGTCCAGCCTTATTACCTCCTTACTCTTTGTATTCTCTTCTCACCTATTCCCCTCAATGAAAATGAGGTTTCTTTAGAAGTGTTATGTAATCGGGTAGAAGTAATACTTGTGCTAGCGGGAGAGAGGAAAGTGAGAGATTTGTTCTAGGAACAATGTGTTTGAATATCCATCCGCATATCATTATTATTTTATTTATACGTGCCTTATTATGTGTTTAGAATGCATGTTTAAGGGTGTATGATGATGAAGCCTTAACAAAGATAATAAATTGGTTGCCAATTTGCACGCGAAAAACCCTCACAAATATTAAGCATTTTCCTTCTATTGAGTGATTCTTACTCAAGATCTAAGACTGGCATTGGTTTGTTGGCCAAAGTCAAGGCCTTTGTCCGTCGAGGATGTGTTTGAATCACGAGAGCTTTGTTCCATATTGGTGTCTTGTCCAAGTTGTGGTTTGTTGGCCAAAGTCAAGACCACTTCTTGTCCATCGACATTGATTACGAAGCTTTCCATGGTCAATGGTTCACGTTTAATTGGGATCACTAAGTTTGTTGTGCCAAAGCCAAGGCTTAGTTGATTCAGAGGACAAAGGTTTGGCAATATATTGGATATATTGGCATATATATTGTATATATGTTTCGGACTTGGACGTCCCCCTGCTGGATTTAGGAATTGGATTGGATCCAATTGATCTTAGAGATCTACCTAGTTAATTATCATACAATTTGTTGGCCAAAGTCAAGATTGTGTGACATTTAACGGGATCCTAGCCCGCTAGGAAACACGGTTTCCCGAGTACTCGACAGAGGGTTAGAGGCTCGCCGAAAAATAGTGGGAGGCAAGAATTGAATTTGCAATATTCGTTTAATTACTTGCTATACGCGCTCAAACAAATATCATTTCGTCAAATAAATTAAATGTTAGTTGGACTAATATTTAAATTGTTGTTTTAATTAACAGTTGGACTGTATTCAATCTATTAAATTATAGTTGATTAAATAGTTGGACTATAATAATCATTATAATAAATAGTACCTAAATCGTTGATTAAATAGTTGGACTATTAGAATCAAGATAAAATTGAAAAATTGACATTTAAAACATAATCCTAGGGAAAATGTATTTAAATGGTTTAATTTTCAAATTGGGAATAAATTTCAGGATAGTCCTGGAGACTAATAAGTTACTTTATTTGATAAAATAACATATTAGGCCTAAGCCCGGAGTTAAGCAATAGTAAAGCATGATCTTTGGAAGATTCATGTAATGATAACTTAAGTGCTTAATCCATTAAGCTTTTCGTAGTAGAATCCTTAATTTCTTTGTCAGAACTAAGGGTTAGATCCTTAAAGTATAATAATGAAATTGAAGGATTTTCATAGATCTATAATTAGATATTAGAAGTACTAAATTGCAATAATAACTCTTGGAGAGTTAATCACTATTCTTAAGAAGATAAAGTCAAAGTTTGCAATAGGCAAGTAGCGCAAGGCGCACTTCACTTCGATATTCTAGAAACCCGAGGCTAGGCCAAAGGCTTCTGGAATGTTGAAAAGGGCAAAGGCAAAATCATTATAATCTTCTAGGAAGATAAATGACATATCCCAAAATGTCTGCCTAAATGTAGCAAATGGGATCGCGGAAGCGTGACTGCTGTTTGGACAAAGCAGACTGTGGATGCTGGAATTCGGCCGAGGTCCACAATCAGAATTTGGAAATAGGGGCACTAACGATCCTGCAAAACAAAGAAGAATGAATGTGAGTAGACTGCCCACCGGTGTGGTAGGTACCGGGGACACTCCGACGCCCAAGTCAGTAGTATGAAATGATCAGTAAATATGTAAAAAGTGAAGTTGAGGTTTATTATTGCCTCAACTTTGTTTGGATGGCCGTGAGGGCAATGACAAAATACTTTTAGAAATGGAGAATAGAACCAATATCTGAATAAATTGTATCAGACTTGGATGAAAGAAGTTAAGCTCTGCCCTTATTTCTCGAATTTCGTTCCTATTTATAGATGAAAATTATCATCCTTGGCAGCTGGCGTAAGTCCCACCACGTGCCTTGTGTATTTGATAGAAAGTCTGAGCAGGTGGGAATAATTTTTGTGTCGGGCAAAGTAGAAGAAGAGTAGTTGATATAATTTAGGGGGTTTTGTATATAAGCTTATGACTTAATTGTAATACAATAATAGAAATATTTTTGGGCCTAGTCTTTAATTTCGGGGTTTGCATACCATTTTGGGCTTTGCACACTATTTTGGGCTTTTGAGGTAAAAGACGGTTTTATCATTGGCCCAATTTTGGTTCGTACAGTTTGTCCCTTACTCTCTAAGTCAAAAAGTTTTTGTTTTAGAGAGTATATACATTTGTGTCGTATGATACTAATCATAAAAGCATGTGATGAGAATGAATCACTTTCTGTCGAATGGTTTGTGCAAAATGTGAGTTTTGGAATATATCGCATGTATCACCTGGGCAGAGGAAGTCTTAGTCCTAGACTTTGATTCGACTTGACTTATGGGGAATGTCCCCTGGTTGACAAAACATTATGAAGATTCATGAGTACATATCATATAACTTGTGTGAACTGGAAGAAAAAGTCTAGGACCTTATCTTGACTCGACATGAACATTATGAGGATCGACTCCTGATCGTCTGATCATTATGGAGATCCATGAGTACGGTTGACTCGACATAAGTAATGAGGAACATCCTCTGGTCGACTGTATCGAATGTAGGTTCAAGAGTTCCCCTTGACTCGACAAGAGTCATGGGGAATGTTCCTTTGTCGACTGAACCGAATGTAGGTTCAGGAGTTACACGTGACTCGACATGAGTCCTGGGATGTGTCCCTTGGTCGCCTGAACCGAATGTAGGTTCAGGAGTTACACTTGACTCTACAAGAGTCATGGGGAATGTCCCTTGGTCGACTGAACCGAATGTAGGATCAGTAATTAAACTTGACTCGACTAGAGTCATGGGGAATGTCTCTTGGTCGACTGAACCGAATGTAGGTTCAGGATTTAAACTTGACTCGACTAGAGTCATGGGGAATTTCCCTTGGTCGACTGAACTGAATGTAGGTTCAGGAGTTTCACTTGACTCGACTAGAGTCATGGGGAATGTCCCTTGGTCGACTGAACCGAATGTAGGTTCAGGATTTAAACTTGACTCGACTAGAGTCATTGGGAATGTCCCTTGGTCGACTGAACCGAATGTAGGTTCAGGAGTTTCACTTGACTCGACTAGAGTCATGGGGAATGTCCCTTGGTCGACTGAACCGAATGTAGGTTCAGGAGTTTCACTTGACTCGACAAGAGTCATGGGGAATGTTCCTTTGTCGACTGAACCGAATGTAGGTTCAGGAGTTACACGTGACTCGACATGAGTCCTGGGATGTGTCCCTTGGTCGACTGAACCGAATGTAGGTTCAGGAGTTACACTTGACTCTACAAGAGTCATGGGGAATGTCCCTTGGTCGACTGAACCGAATGTAGGATCAGTAATTAAACTTGACTCGACTAGAGTCATGGGGAATGTCCCTTGGTCGACTGAACCGAATGTAGGTTCAGGAGTTAAACTTGACTCGACTAGAGTCATGGGGAATGTCCCTTGGTCGACTGAACCGAATGTAGGTTCAGGAGTTTCACTTGACTCGACTAGAGTCATGGGGAATGTCCCTTGGTCGACTGAACCGAATGTAGGTTCAGGATTTAAACTTGACTCGACTAGAGTCATGGGGAATGTCCATTGGTCGACTGAACCAAATGTAGGTTCAGGAGTTTCACTTGACTCGACTAGAGTCATGGGGAATGTCCCTTGGTCGACTGAACCGAATGTAGGTTCAGGATTTAAACTTGACTCGACTAGAGTCATGGGGAATGTCCCTTGGTCGACTGAACCGAATGTAGGTTCAGGAGTTTCACTTGACTCGACTAGAGTCATGGGGAATGTCCCTTGGTCGACTGAACCGAATGTAGGTTTAGGAGTTAAACTTGACTCTACAAGTCATGGGGAATGTCCCTTGGTCGACTGAACCAAATTTAGGTTCAGGAGTTTCACTTGACTTCACAAGTCATGGGGAATGTCCCTTGGTCGACTGAACCGAATGTAGGTTCAGGAGTTCCACTTGACTTCACAAGTCATGGGGAATGTCCCTTGGTCGACTGAACCGAATGTAGCTTCAGGAGTTCCACTTGACTTCACAAGTCATGGGGAATGTCCCTTGGTCGACTGAACCGAATGTAGGTTCAGGAGTTAAACTTGACTCCACAAGAGTCATGGGGAATGTCCCTTGGTCGACTGAACCAAATTTAGGTTCAGGAGTTTCACTTGAAATGTGTCGAATGCATAATCTATTCAATAATTTTATCATGTGTCGAGTGATTATAAGGCATGCACCGGGGTTTGCCCAATTTGTTTTTCTTGAATGAAAGCGACCTTCATATCTAATGATGTTGTGTCAAATGGTGAAGGCAGTTGTGAGGAGAATTTGGTTGCTGAGAGCAAGTGATATCAAGTTGTGATAATCCAGAATTCATCATTCTATTCGATGAAATATCTTATATTTCCTAGATCTTCCACGTGTCGTTTAATGAAGTAGAACCTAACCCGAATAACGATGAGTCTTTTGGCGGGAAATGAACCGCCAAAAGAAGTAGTATAAGAGTGGCTTGATGGGTTCATTTGCTTCATTCACAAGATCAACGAGTTGGGAGAAAAAACTTCAAGGCTCCAAGGTACTCTTCAAAACTCTCTTCGCTTTCGCGTTCTTCTTTCCTTTGAATATTCATAGAGTAGCTTCAAACTGTTCTTAGCTAAATTAGGTTGTTTGATCTTTTGAATCATACGCTATTTGGTGGATTTGTGTTTGGAGAGGCGAGTAGGATTTGATCCTTAAGAAACCTAAATCTTAGAAATTATTTGTTTGTAGACTTGTCGAGTAGAATATGTCGAGTGGAGAATCTTTAGAAAGTTTAGGCGAACAGATTGATAAATTCGTAGGAGTATCATCGAGTGAATCTACAGAAGAAAAATTATTAAGGGACTGGTCGCGTCAAGAATTATCCGAGGAGGGACCTGTTACCATTTTGTCGCGTGAAATTCCCGTGCATGCAATTCCTATTAGATCATTGGCAGCAGTTGGGGAGTTTAGTGGAGCGGTGAGCACAAGTGAGCCAACCAATTTGCTAACCAAGAACCCAGCTAGTCGAATGACGGTTGGTATGCTGATGGAAATTAGGAGTAAGTACAGATTTCCTAGATCAATGGAGTTGAGAGTACCCTTGCCGACTGAAAGAATTGACTATAGAATTCCTGGGTGGATTGGATTTTATGTAGTGCCGTTTTCTAATGGGCTTAGATTCCCCATTCCGAGGTTAGCTTGGGAAGTTTTGGACCATTATGGGATCGCTCCTTCACAGCTGATGCCGAACGCTTGGAGGATTTTATTGTCGATTGAATGCTTAGCATTTGAACAAGGGTTGTTCTTTGAGGTGAAGGATGTAGTATACTCATACTACCTAAAGGAGCACTTAACCGAAAAAGGGAGGTATACTCTGTACCTTCGTCGTAAGAGGGAACAAGTAGTTATGGGACTTCCAACGAATGATAGGGGTAATTGGCAGTCGAATTATTTCTTTGTGAGGAATGAGGGTATCTTTGGGTCGACAGGAATGGGTCGTGTCTCAGAATATTGGAGTGTATTTAGTGAGTATCAGTTCCTTCTGTTAATAACTTATCAATGTTGTTGTGGTTGTTTGATGCTAATGTGTGGATTGTTTGTTTTGCAGGCCTATTTCGAAACAGTTTATTCGACAAAACTCCCCAAATTTTATCCAATACTAAAGCTCTTCTTGCCCTTCCCGTCGAACAAAGAGATTGGAGAATAGTCTTGGTAGAGAAGAGATTAAGGGCAACATTAGTGTGGAAAGAAATCTTCGAATCAGAAGGTATATCTACCCATTTGGCACTTTGTAAACACGTATTGGAAGTCATCTACTGTACTTGGTCGATTCGAGCTTTATACGGAAAGATGTTGTTTATAAAGACTTTAACTCCAAAAGAAATTTTATGCGCAGAGGACATGATGTCGAGACCAATAAAGGTAGCATCAATTGATGAATTAAAAAGCCGTAAGAAGGCTAGGAAGCTTAAGGTAAAGGAGCCAGAGGTGGAGGTTCCTGAATTACAACAGGTTGTGTCGACTGGAACTCCCAAGGCTAAAGGGCAGTCGACTGAAATCATTGTCAAATGGGGAAAAAGGAAAGCGGTTGAAAGTGAGGATATTGATAATATAATTGTCAGGATTCCATCAGGGTCGACTGCAATTTCTGACCCTTCAAGTCTTGACCCTTTTATCAAGAAGCTTCTGTTGGAAGAGGATGAGCAAAGGCTCACCAAAATAGGCCCCGTCGAGTCAATGAAGAAGGCTGCGGCTTTAAATTACCAAGTAAGAAAGTAAAAAAAAAAAATTTATTATAATTTGTAGAATGATTTAATCGAATACCTTTTTTTTTTTTTTAGGCAATGGAGTGTAATTACACATGCAGCGGTATGTCGAATCGAATCTCAGGAACAAAGAGAAATGGAAAAATCATTCGCTACAATGAAAAAGGAGATGGTCCAAATGAAGTCGTTTGGAAAGAAGAATGAAGAATTGGAGAAGGAGTTGAAGGAGGTGAAGGCTACTCTTAAGATGGAGAGGGAAACTTCTGAAGTTACGATTGAAGGTTATAAGGATGCATTTGAAAACGTAAAGAAGGAGAATGATGAGTTACTTGAACAGCTTGAAGGGATTGCTCTCGAATCTATGATGAAAGAACGAAGCAATCTGATGAAGGATTTTCTTGAAGGGAAAACTGCAGTTTGGGAGCCAGAAAAATGGATTCAAGAGTATGATCGATTACTGACAGGAATTTCTTCTTCTAACGAGGGTGACGAGGAAGAGAAAGGCGAAGAAGTCGACTCAAAAGTGGCTGAGAAAGAAATAATTGACGCCAAGGAAGCGGCTAGAGTTCAAGAGATGGACAAGAAGAATGAAGAACTTAGTCGAATGGAGGTTGAGGCGACTGGTCAAGTTCAAGAAATTCATGCGCCTGAAGTTGTTGCTGAACGTATTCCGGAAGAAGCTGCTCCGGAAATTTGAATTTCTTTGTAATTTTAATTTTTTTTATTATCGCCTTTTGTAGAACAATTTGAAGACTTAATGATATTTTGGGATAATATTTCAAACGGGTCTTGATATTAAATATAAATAGCAAACCACTTTGAATCTTCAAATTTAAATAAATGCACACATAAATTACCGGTAAAATCGCTTAAGGTGAATTGCATTCCAACTGTTGTGAATTTGTCTCCCCTCGGTTGTATGTAGTTTGTAGGCTCCGTGTCCAACAACTCTTGTGATGATGTATGGCCCTTCCCAATTTGGCCCCAACTTTCCATCCCCAACTTCTTTTGTATTTTGAAACACTCTTCGTAGTACCCAATCCCCTTCCTTGAATGTTCTGCTTCTGACATTTTTGTTGAAATATCTAGTCATTCTTTGTTGATGCGCCGCTAGTCGAATGGATGCACGATCCCTCAATTCTTCGATTGTTTCCAGGTTAAAGTTCATAAGTTGTTGATTCGCATCACAGCTGAGCCATTGGTAACGGGGAGATGGCATGGTTTCTTCAGTTGGTATCACCGCTTCTGTCCCAAATGCAAGAGAGAAAGGAGTTTCTCCTGTGGAGGAGCGGATAGTCGTCCTATAGGACCATAAGACTCCTAGTAGTTCATCCGCCCAGGCTCCTTTAGCTTTTTCTAATCTTTTCTTTAGAGTGTTTAAAATTTTTTTTATTGGAAGACTCGGTTTGACCATTAGCTTGTGGGAATCGAGGGGTTGAAAAACTCAATTTGATCCCCCAATTTTTGCAGAAGTCTTGGAAATGATTGCTGATAAATTGTGAACCATTATCAGTCACAATCTCTTTGGGAATGCCGAATCGACATATGATATTTTTTCCAGACAAATGATTGAACTTCTCTATCTCGTATCTTGGCGAAAGAGTCTGCCTCAATCCACTTTGAAAAGTAATCCGTTAAAGCCAGCATGTAACTCGTTGTCCAGGGGCGGTTGGTAGCTTTCCCACAATATCCATTCCCCATTTCATGAATGGCCACGGGGAGAGAGTGGGATTTAATTTCTCAGGAGGGAGATGTGAAATCGGGGCGAACCTTTGACACTTCTCGCATTTCTTCGTATAATTAGCAGAATCAATTCTCATAGTTGGCCAATAATACCCAGTCGAATGGGCGCGTAAAGCGAGGCTACGTCCTCCAGAATGATTTCCACATTCTCCTTCATGTAATTCTGACAATACATGTTGTGCTTGATCATGAGTAAGACATTTTAAGTAGGGTCCAGAGAATGTCCTTTTCAATAACTGTCCGTTGAATATGGTAAATCTTGCTGCCTGTCTCTGAATCTTTCTTGCTTCAGTTTTGTCTTCTGGAAGTAGTCCTTCCTGCAAATATTTCATGAGTGGCGTCATCCATGAGTCGTTTGATGTGATGGTGGTGATCTCCTTGCTTTCTTTCCAAATTGCTGGCCAATTCAAATACACTACCGGAATGGATTGTGGTTTATCCCCATGCATCGTCGACCCAAGGGTAGCCAATGCGTCTGCTTGAGTATTCTCGCTTCTCGGAACTTGGGTTATTGTAAATTCTTCAAACGTCGACTGGATTTCTTTAACTTTCATTAAGTAGGATGACATTTGAGGATCTCGTGCTTGATATGAACCTTGGAGTTGGTTGACTATCAGTTGAGAATCTGATACCACTTCTATTCTGCTTGCTCCAAGTTCTTTAGCCAAACTGATTCCTGCTATCAATGCCTCATACTCTGCCTCATTGTTTGTAACCCTGAATCCACATTTGATTGCTTGACGTAGTATATCTCCATCAGGAGTAGTGATCACCACCCCAAGACCGCATCCTTTCTTATTGCTGGAACCGTCGACTGCAAGCTTCCAAAGTGATGTGGTCTGGATTGAACTGACTTCTACATCTATTGAAACCTTCTGATTGAGACTGAAGTCAGCAACAAAGTCAGCCAACGCTTGAGATTTGATTGCTGTTCTGGGCTGGTAAGTGATGTCGTGTTCTCCCAATTCGACCGCCCATTTCGTTAATCTTCCAGACAACTCCGGCTTATGAAGAATGCTCCTTAGGGGATACTCTGAATAAACTGTGATCGGGTGTCCTTGAAAGTATGGTCGTAGCTTCCTTGCTGACATTACCAAGGCCAATACTAATTTTTCCAAATGTGAGTAACGTGACTCCGCATCAAGCAATGCCTTGCTTACGTAGTAGACTCGAAGTTGGGTGTTGTTGTCTTCTCTGACCAAGACAGCGCTCACAGCTTGATCTGAGACTCCTAAGTACAGGAAAAGTACCGCTTGAGTTCTTTGAGAGCTTCTTCACAGGCTGGAGTCCATTCAAAGTTTTTTGCTTTTTTTATGGCTGAGAAGGACATAAAACTCTTGTCTGTGGACTTGGAGATGAATCTGTTTAAAGCTGCAATTCTTCCTGCTAGCCGCATACATCTTTTGGGCAGGTAGGGGAGGGAATTTCAAGATGGATTTGATTTGATCAGGATTTGCTTCAATGCCTCGTCGCGTGACAACATATCCCAAGAACTTCCCAGAGGCTACTCCAAATGCACATTTTGTTGGATTCAACTTCATCCCATACTTATTCATTATGTTGAATGCTTCTCCCAATGCTGCAGATGCTGATCAGATCTTGAAGATTTCACCAGCATGTCGTCTACATAAACTTCCATTGTTTTCCCAATCTGTTGAGAGAACATCTTGTTGACCATTCTTTGATACGTAGCTCCCGCATTTTTGAGGCCGAAGGGCATTACTTTGTAACAAAAAATGCCTTTATTGGTCACAAAGGCTGTCTTCTCTTGGTCGTCTGAATGCATAAGGATTTGGTTGTACCCAGAATATGCATCCATGAAACTCAACAATTCATGCCCGGCTGTAGCATCAACCATTTGATCGATATGTGGCAGTGGGAAAGAATCCTTCGGGCATGCTTTGTTCAGGTCTGTGAAGTCAATACAAACTCTCCATTTTCCATTTTTCTTTCGTACTACCACCACATTGGCTAACCAGTCTGGGAACTGTACCTCTTTAATGGCACCATTTTGTAACAATTTCTGGACTTCTTCATCAATGATCTGATTTCTCTCTGGGGCGAACTTTCTTCTTTTTTGCCGGACAGGAGGGTAGTCTGGATCTATGTGGAGTTGATGGGTGATCAACCCAGGGTCAATCCAGTCATGTCTTCATGCGACCATGCGAATCGGTCGTGTTGTTTTTACAAAAATTCACTCAAGTCTGCTCGAAGCTTGGATCCAAATTTGCTCCTATTTGAGTTTTGTGATTTGCATGTTCTGGATGAATTTGGACCTCATCCAGTTCTTCAATACTTGGGAGTGTAGGCTCCAAAGAATGAGGTCTGCTCTGTAATTGCTATGCTGAGTGGATCTTAGCTTTCATTGTCGTCTGGTAGCATCCTCTCGAGGCAGTCCTATCACCCCTTATTTCCTGAACCCCCCACTTCGTTGGAAACTTTAGAGTTTGATGATAAGTGGAAGACACAGCCCTCATTTCATGAATCCATGGCCTACCGATGATAAGATTGTAGGCAGAAGGACAATCCAGGACTAGGAAAGTAGTCATTTGGTTTATTCCTCCTGCGTAAACAGGAAGACTTATTTCTCCCAAAGTAAATTTCTGCTCACCACTGAATCTGATTAACATCGTTGTTCGTTTGTTAACTTTCCCCAGTTCAGCTCCCATATCCGCTAAGGCGGTTGCAAAGATGATGTTAGCTGAGGATCCAGTATCTACCAGAATCCGTTTGACCATAAAATTTGCCACCTGTAGGGAGATCACTAAAGCATCATGATGAGGGTTCATACTTCCGGAATTGCTGTCGTCTGGAAATTCCATCATCAGGTTTGTAAACTTTTTCTCCATAGATACTGTGGAATGAAGAGTGTTTGACATGATAGCCCTGGCATGTCGTTTGGCCGCTGAATATGAAACTCCACTGATCTCCGATCCTCCTGAAATGAAATTCACTGTGTTGTCGATTGGTGGAGGTGGAATTGGTGCTTCTTCATGTCTATCCCTCTCACTTCTCTGAGTGAAGGTAGCTTTCCCTTTCTCTGTAAGTAAATCTCTTAGAAATCCCTTGTTCAGCAGCTCGAGGACTTCTAATCTTAATGCCACACATTCAGCCGTCGTATGGCCGTAGTCTCGATGGAATTCACACCATTTACTTGTGTCTTTCTTTTTGAAGCTTTCTCTGTTGCGTGGAGGCCATCTTACTTCATTTCCCATTTTTTTTAGTACCAAAACTAATTCTCCTGGAGAAATAGAAAAATTGTAATCTGGGAGTCTTGGCTTTTCTACCTGAACTTTTTCCTGAGCTTTGTATGGCAGAGGTCTTCGATCAAAGTCTCTTCGGAGGGACTGATGTTCTTTCCTTGGGTGACTCCTCTTCTCTGCACATTGGAGGAATTATCTTCGATCAAAAATTGTAATCATTCTTGCAAATTCTTTATGTCGTTTGGAAGTTTGAGGGGTTCTTTCATTCTGCACATTGGAGGAATTATCTTTCCTTTTATTCCTCTTGTCTTCTTCCCACCTGATTTCGACTTGAGCTCGTGCCATGGCCTGGTCCATCGTGTAGCATCGAAATTTGGTTAACTTTTTATAGAGTCCGCTATCACAAAGTAACCCGTTTGCAAGAGCTGGAATTGTTATCCTCTCCTTGTTGAAGCGGGCCACGTAGCTTCGCAAGGATTCTCCCCTCTGTTGCTGGATGGTACTAAGGTCGTCAGTAGTTTTTTCAAGTTTGCAAGAGCTGGCGAAGTGCTCCACAAACTTGTCTGCTAACTGTTGATAGGACTTGATGGATCTGTATGGTAGATTGATGAACCACGTAAGGGCGGGGCCTCCCAAAGTTTCTCCAAATCCTCTGCACATATGCTTCCCATTGGAGAGGAGCTAAGCCAGTTGACATCATTTTGTATTTGTAATGGATAACATGGTCGTCTGGGTCAGTGGATCCATCATATAGTTTCATGTCTGGTGGGCTGAACTTCCGCGATAACTCAACGGATGTGATGTTTTCCGTGAAGGGGGTGTCAGAAATGGTTCCAGCTCTGCTCTTCTTTATTGGTAGTTTCACTCCTGGTAGGCTGGTCATGATATCTTTAAATTCCTTCATTTCCCTTCTCATAGCTATGGCAACTTGTTGAGCTTGGTTGATGGGAGAATTTGGCAGGTCCCTCTGGTCCTCATCATTTGATGGAATGTTATCTGTTGTTTCGTTAAATGCTCCCAAGAGATTAACTGGAGTGATACGGTTATTGGGTTGATCTGAGATATCATGATGCCGGGATGATGATGAAACTAACTCCAACTGTTTCTGAAGGTTCATGTTGGAATTCCGTATGGTTAGATTTTCCTCTTCCAAAGTTTTCAATCTTTCCTGTAGCATGGCCAGTTGTGATGCCACTGGATCAGGTGTCTGTTCATTGCTTGAAGCCATGAGTGACTAAGCTGTGAGTGTTGGTAGAATACAAAATCTTCGTCTGCAAATTATCGCTAGGGCCCCACGGTGGGCGCCAAATTGTGGATGCTGGAATTCGGCCGAGGTCCACAATCAGAATTTGGAAATAGGGGCACTAACGATCCTGCAAAACAAAGAAGAATGAATGTGAGTAGACTGCCCACCGGTGTGGTAGGTACCGGGGACACTCCGACGCCCAAGTCAGTAGTATGAAATGATCAGTAAATATGTAAAAAGTGAAGTTGAGGTTTATTATTGCCTCAACTTTGTTTGGATGGCCGTGAGGGCAATGACAAAATACTTTTAGAAATGGAGAATAGAACCAATATCTGAATAAATTGTATCAGACTTGGATGAAAGAAGTTAAGCTCTGCCCTTATTTCTCGAATTTCGTTCCTATTTATAGATGAAAATTATCATCCTTGGCAGCTGGCGTAAGTCCCACCACGTGCCTTGTGTATTTGATAGAAAGTCTGAGCAGGTGGGAATAATTTTGTGTCGGGCAAAGTAGAAGAAGAGTAGTTGATATAATTTAGGGGTTTTGTATTTAAGCTTATGACTTAATTGTAATACAATAATAGAAATCTTTTTGGGCCTAGTCTTTAATTTCGGGGTTTGCATACCATTTTGGGCTTTGCACACTATTTTGGGCTTTTGAGGTAAAAGACGGTTTTATCCTTGGCCCAATTTTGGTTCGTACACAGACATGAAGGAAATGAAGACGAGCAAGGCTCTGACTTCAAATATTTTTGTCATAAATATGTTATCTACTAGTATTGAAATTGGATTTTAAATACTTAGTGTGGTACATAAATATATATTGATGTTCAGAATCTGCTATGAGTAAGATACTGACATCAATTGAGATTAATCTGCGAATTGAAAACGGGATGACTGTCGCTGTTTTAACCGTAGATACATAAATTTAGGAACTACCCTCGGGTATGTACTTAAATTTAGAAACTGTTATAATGTAACTAGTTTGATTAGAGACATTATCTCCATATCAGTGTTTAACCCGCTGCGGGTGAACCTTTATATTCTAGAACACTAAAGTGTTTTATTATATAAAGATGATATTGAGATAAACACATTAGATGTGAATAACATCATTTATATTTTGAATATAAATATATCTCAAACATACAACATGACAAACAAATAGCACGAACTGATTTGATCAGAATAAACATATTGTGGCATTGTTGTCTGGGACACAATCAAACAAGAATTGTATATCCACACTTTCGAAGAGTGGGTACTAGGACTAATTTGATTCCATTCAAATAAAGTCTACGAATCTAGTTTATTGGGCAAAGTGCCTAAAACATTATTTACTTGGTAAAAGTGCAAGTGCCACCGATCTGATAGCCCTAGTTCATAGTGAAGCAAGTGGGCCCATGTCTAGCTAGGCTAAAGGTGGATATGAATATTTCGTGACCTTTACGGATGTAGCATCGCGTTATGGTTATGTGTTTCTTTTGAAATACAAATCAGAAAATTTTACAGTTTCGACACAAAATAGACAGACAGATCGGCAAAAGTATTAAATCATCGCGGTTAGACCATGATCAAAATACTTAAGCAATAAGTTTCTAATATACTTGAAAGATTATAGTATTCTTTCAATGAGGACTCCTCCCGAAACACGTCAACTTGACGGTGTGTCTGAAATGAGTAATCGTATTTTGTTGGACATGATAAGGTTAATCATGAGTCGCTCTGAGCTACCATTTCCTTCAACAGATACGCATAAATAGTGCAGAACTTATTTTGAATAAGATTCCATAAAAATCTGTTTGACAGACTTCATATTAGATATGAACAGGAAAGAAATCGGGTTTCTCATTCCTGATTATTTGGGTATGCTAGGCACATGTTTGGATGATACCAAACTAAAACTTAAATTGGATAAGTGTCAATTGTAGGTTATCCTAGGGATACCAAAGTATTGTACTTATACAACTCACATGAGAACTATTTAATTTTTGCTCACCATGCGGTTTTCCTAAGAGGAATACCGATATGCAGTGGAAAGTGGGAGGATAGTAAAACTCGATGAAAATCGGAGTAATACTGTTCCTGGCACTGATTCCTAATGGAACACTAATAGTTCATCAAGGATGAAACTAAACCAGTAATCTTCGAATACACAAGAACCGCGTATGTCGGAGAGAGTTAGAAAACAACCTGGGGTATGGGTTTCTGATCTCACCTCATAAAGATGTCAATCTTATTGAGGAATACCAACTGACTACGTATGAGGAAATGATACAAGGTATCGACTCCCAATTATGGCAAAGTGCCATGAGTCCGAAATGGATTCCATGTATAACAATTTTAGTTTGGACACTAGTTGTTGTACCACAAGGCATTGTGCCTATTGGTACTATATGAGTCTTCAAGGAAGACATACATGGATGGCAACATACAAACGTATAAAGATAGGCTTTTAGCGGAAAGGTATCGTTATCAACATTATGTTGATTACAATTCAACCTTTTACCTGTTGCCATGGTAAATCCATTTTTATAATGCTTGCTAAAGCTGCATGTTTCATTTATGAAATATGTCAGCTGAACGGGAAAATCGCTTTCCTGAAAAGGAAACCTTTTGGAGGATGTTTACAACATCCTGTCGGTTTTGTCGTACCAAAACTAGCAAACAAGGTTTGCAGGTTATTCGATCCATGTATGGATTGAAGTAAGCATTAGGTTCTTGGAATTATCGTTTTGATGTAATCATAATGGTTTACGATTTAATTCAAAACGAAAATGATTCTTGTGTATATAAGGAGGTTAGTGGGAGCGCACTGACAGTGGTTGTCCTATAAATAATGATAATATGTCATTTCTTGGAAATGATATTCCCAAAATACAATCGGTGAAAGCTTCGCTTTCGAGAAAACTCTCTGAGAACTCGTGCATTGAAAAATGTACGCGACCTAGTGTCTCATACGCTTTGAGCATATGGATTCACAATCAGGCCAATCCAAGTGATAGTCACTGGATTGATATTAAGAACATCTTTTAGTTTCTTAGAGAACTAAGGATGTTGTCTTAAACTATGGAGAAAGAGAACTTGAAGTGACTGGGATCATTGCTGCAAGTTTCCTAACCGATAAAGACGACTAAAAGTCGCAACAACGGTACTATACAGTTTGAATAATGGAACAGTGAGCTGGAAATCTTCCAAGCAAGATACTGTTACCGAATAAACAACAAATGCGGGTTATTGTTGCAGCTGAGGCAGCAATAGAAGCCATTTGGGTCGATAATAAATCTAATTAGATTAGATATAGTTTTGTTAGTAGCTGAGCTAGGCTACATCGCATGCTAAAGAATTAATGGTCTCATCAACGATCCAGATACATACTTCGATATTCATCTGATTTGTTCGGATCATACATCGTGGCGATGTAATGATCGAATAAATCACATCAGATGATAATCATGCAAATCCGCTGACGAAAGCCTTTTCTCAGCAGTTTGAGCCAACCGTACATAGTTCGGGTGTCAGACACTCGAGTGACTAGCTATAGGCCAAGTGGGAGATTGTTGGACAGTTATGACCCATAGCGTCACTATTTGTACAGATCATGGTGTTGTTGTACAAATTAACTATGTGACAAAGGAGATTGCTATCTTATCATTTGTGATTAGATCACCATGATGTATAAATGATTGGAGGTCCTTATGATTTGTTCCTGGATTGAGAATGATATAAGACAGTATCAGTCCACGAAGGATAAATCATTAAATATCCCTAGTCAGAGTATTATCGAGATTGGACATCGATAAATGCGTAAAAGACTAGTATTACATTTGTGCGCGTTGTGAGGGCACAACGACATAGTTGTCATATATTTGGGTATAGGATACTCATGCAAGTGTAATAAGAGGTTGTGTTTTACCGATGGTACGGGAAACAGCTTCGCTCTGGATAGACCCCCTCGGAATTCCATTGGTAGTATGACTATGTGTCTATGGAAGTCCGAAATCAGGGTAGGTGTATTTGGTCTTAACCTGAGACTTGCACCGCTAATACTTGCGACAATCAATATACTTTGGTTTTGGTCGTCCATGGCTTTAACAGGTTCTATGTACGCCTCTGCTGGGTATATTGAGAATCGTAGTGTGTTGGGTGTGATGTCAAGACGGAAGTATCACTCCAGTCATATGGAGATGATGATCGCGTAGGGATACAGAACTGGTTCTCTAAAGGGTTGCAACCATCGGGATAATATGACTTGGTCATGATTATCCGATAATAAATAGACTAGTTGCTCGTAATCCGATATATGCTTCGTACGGGGCAGACACTGTACCAGCCCCAGGCCTTGCATGTGATCATCCGATACTGGATCGAAATACGTAATACTACGTATACTACTCCTGATATAGATCCGTTTATTCCTTTAAGCATGTTTCTGGAGAATTGGGTAGGCATGGCGCTTTGCTAGATGCCAACCTTGTCTTGTAAATCGGTACAAACGTAGTACTTGGTACTTACGTGTTCGGATAGTCCGACGACCGTATTTACTGCCACCATATCCGGGGATCTCATGGGTCGCTTCCCGAAGATTCACCGATGACGTATGACTCGCACTTTTACTAATCTGGGATTAATTAATGATGAGAGAGAAAATTAATCTGGGATTAATTGCGGAGATATTTTATCTGGGATAAAATATCATTTAAAGAGAGATAACGATTAATTTGGAATTAATCGATTAAAATAATATATTCAATATATTATAGGAAATTGGATTTCGACACGGAATTAAAATTAGATTTTAATTCGGGCAAACGAGTTAATTTAGAATTAATTCGTTAGCGACGTGAATAGTGATTTCGCTAGGCATAATCATTTAATTACGTCGCAATGGAAAATTCGTTAATTTGGAATTAGCGAACCCGAGCCGGGGATTGTTTTCGAGCGCATTCGTATTTCGAATTCGAGTGCGACACGCAAGTCAAATCAAGCGTCAAATCATTCGTCAATCGATTGATATGATGTCTAGTCACTTTGAGTGATTTGACAACTCGTCATTGTGATTGATGGTGGTAGTTGGCAAATCTTTTATTGCTTTGACTTTTCAAAAGCAAAATTGGTAATTGATTTTGGAAAATCAATTAAAAGTGTAATAGATACACTTTTGACAACTAACAACTTTTTCTCTCCACCTTCTCTCTTCTTTCATTCTCGCCCAAGAAGGGCATTTTTCTTTCTGTTTTCTGGTCTGAAAAACCGAGAGCATGAAGAGAAGAAATGAGTGATTTTGTTGCAAAATCAAGGTTCTAGCACACATCCGGAGTCCTCCGTAGGTGATAGGGAAACCAACCCGTGAGCTTGGGATTTCATCACAAAGCTTGGAGCTTTTATGGAGGACCAAAGCCGAAAATGGAGGAGCCCATTTCAGTGGACTGTCGTGACTTCTTGGAGAGAAGAAATTAATTTTTGTTCATAACCGCATCGCTCAACCGCTCGATGTAAGTATTCCGAAACTTCCTCGATTGTATTCACATGTGTTTTTATGCTTTTTATTCGATCCTCGGGGCCGTAGAACTCCAACAGAATCCTAGGGGTCGAAGCACATCGCCATCAAATCAACTTAGTTCAGGAATAAATCATAGAGATCGAAGCATCTCGTATGGATGAATCCCAGGGGTCGAAGCACCTCAAATAAACTTAGTTCGGGAATAAATCATAGAGATCGAAGCATCTCAAAGGGATGAATCCCAGGGGTCGAAGTGTTGGACAATTATGACCCATAGCGTCACTATTTGTAAAAGACATTGTGGTTTTTGTACAAATTAACTATGTGACAATGAAATTGCATTTTTATCATTTTTTAATTTGATTACTTAAATATATAAATGATAAAAGTCCTTATGATTAGTTCCGGATTATTAGATATGAGACAATATCAATCCATAAAGGTTTAATCATTAAATATCCCTAGTCGTAGTATTATCGAGACTGGACATCGATAATGCGGAATAGACTAGTATTGCACTTGTGCGTGTTATTGAAGCGTAACAACATATTTCTCATATATTTAAGTATTGGATACTTATGCAAGTGTGATAGGAGGTTATGTTTACCGATGGTACGGAAAGAGCTTCGCTCTGGATAGACCCTGCGGAATCCTATTAGTAGTATGACTATGTGTCTATGGGAATCCGCATCAGAGTAGGTGTATTTGGTCTTAACCTGAGACTTGCATCGCTAGTGCTTGCGACAATCAATACGCTTTGGTTTCAGTCATTCAGGACTTTAACAGGTTATGTGTACGCCTCTTCTGGATTTTTGAGAATCGTAGTGTATTGGGTGTGATGTCAAGACGGAAGTATCACTTCAGTCATATGGAGATGATTGTGGTACTCATATATGTACTGATGTGCAGGATCTGCAGATTAGCAGAAGACTGGCCTCATGAGAGATTGACCTCTGCGTTGGAAATGAGACACGAGTCGCCGTTTTGGCCGTTGGCACTTTTGTTTTGGAACTGCCCTCGGGGCATGTACTTAAACTTACAGATTGTTATTATGTACCAAGTTTGACTAAGAATATTATTTATGTATCTATGTTAGCCCAATGTGGGTATACTTTTGTATTTAGAAACACTGGGTGTTTTGCACTGCTGATGTAAATAATGGTCTTTATATTTTGAATATAAATCAATCTCAAACATATAATGTAACAAACAAAAGGCTTAAAGTAAGTAACAAAGATGAAACTTACATGTGGCATTGTCGTCTGAGACATATAAACAAGACACGTATATCCACACTTTCGAAGAGTGGGTACTTGGACGGATTTGATCCAAATTCATATGACGTCTGCGAATCTTGTTTATTAGGCAAGATGCCGAAATCACCTTTTAGCGGAAATGGTGCACGTGCCACCGAACTGTTAGCCCTTGTTCATAGTGATGTATGTGGGCCCATGTCTAGCCAGGCTAGAGGTGGATATGAATACTTCGTAACCTTTACGGATGATGCATCGTGTTATGGTTATGTGTATCTTATGAGACACAAGTCGGAAACCTTTGAGAAATTCAAAGAGTTTCGACACGAAGTAGAAAAAAAGACCGACAAAAATATTAAGACATTACGGTCGGACCGTGGTGGCGAATACTTGAGCAAGGCGTTTCTTGATTACTTGAAAGAATATGGTATTCTTTCACAGTGGACTCCTCCTGGAACACCGCAATTAAATGGTGTGTCCGAACGAAAAAATCGAACTTTGTTAGACATGGTAAGGTCTATGATGAGTCGCACAGATCTACTTATTTTCTTCTGGGGATATGCATTGAACAGTGCAATACTTATTTTGAATAAGGTTCCGTCAAAGTCTATTCAACAGACTCCGTATGAAATATGGACAGGAAAGAAACCGGGTTTCTCATTCCTGAAGATTTGGGGTTGCTGGGCATACGTCAAACGTTTGGAAGGTACCAAACTAGAACCCAAATCGGATAAATGCCTATTTGTAGGATATCCTAGAGAAACCAAAGGATATTACTTCTATCACCCATAAGAGAACAAAGTATTTGTTGCTCTACATGCGATTTTCCTTGAGAAGGAATTCCTAAATGCAGTGATAAGTGGGAGGAAAGTAGAACTCGATGAAAATCGGAGTGATACTATTCCTGGCACAGAATCCTTTATGGAACATGAACAGTCCATCAGAGATGAGACTGTACCACAATATTCGAATATAAAAGAACCGCATAGGTCAGAGAGAGTTAGAAAACAACCTGAGAGGTATGGGTTTCTGATCTCACCTCATGTGGATATTAATCTTATTGAGGAAGATGAGCCGGCTACGTATGAGGAAGTGATACAAGGTATCGACTCCGGTTTATGGCAAGATGCCATGAATTTTGAAATGGATTCCATGTACACCAACCAAGTTTGGACACTGGTTGATGCACCAGAAGGCTTAAAGCCTATTGGTTGCAAATGGGTCTTCAAGAAGAAGACTAACATAGATGGCAACGTATAAACGTACAAAGCTAGGCTTGTAGCGAAAAGGGTATCGTCAACAACATGGTGTCGATTACGATGAAACGTTTTCACCCGTTGCCATGATTAACTCCATTCGGATAATGCTTGCTATTGCTGCATATTTCAATTACGAGATATGGCAGATGGACGTCAAAATCGCTTTCCTTAACAGAAACCTTTTGGAGGATGTTTATATGCAAGAACCTCACGGTTTTGTCGTACCAAGACTTGCAAACAAGGTTTGTAAGTTAAATCGATCAATTTATAGATTGAAGCAAGCATTGCGTTCTTGGAACCAACGTTTTGATGAGATCATAAAATAATATGATTTTGTTCAAAACGAGGATGATCCTTGTGTATATAAGAAGGTTAGTGGGAGCGCACTGACATTCATTGTCCATTACATTGATGATGTATTGCTTATTGGCAATGACATTCCCATGTTAACGTCGGTGAAAGCTTGGCTTTCATTAAAATTCTCCATGAAGGATCTGGGAGAAGTTACCTTTATTCTGGGAATAAAGATCTACCGAGATAGATCTAGAAAGCTGTTTGGACTCTCCCAGAGCACGTACATTGACAAAGTGTTGAAGAGATTCAACATGGATCAGTCCAAAATGGGACTGTTGCCAGTGTCACATGGCGTCACTCTATCTAAGGACATGTGTCATAAAACTCAAGATGTGAGGGACAACATGAGTCGGATCATGTTCGCCTCGGTATTCGGATCGATCATGTATGCCATGATATGTACGCGACCTGATGTTTCGTATGCTTTGAGCATGTGTAGTCGCTATCAGGCCGATCCAGGTGATGGTCACTGGATGGCGATTAAGAATATCCTTAAGTATCTTAGACGAACTAAGGATTCTTTCTTAATCTATGGAGATGGAGAACTTGAGGTAACTAGGTATACCGATGTAAGTTTCCAAACCAATAAAGACGACTGCAAGTCGCAATCCGGGTATATATTTTTTTTGAATAACGGAGCAGTAAACTATAAATCTTTCAAGCGAGAGACTATTGCCGATTTAACAACAGAAGCGGAGTACATTGCTGCAGCTGAAGTAGTAAAAGAGGCAGTTTGGATCCGTAAATTCCTAATTTGATTATGAGTAGTTCTGTTAGCAGCTGAGCCCGTTCCATTGTATTATGACAATAACGGGGCTATAGCGCAGGCTAAGGAACCACAGTCTCATCAATGATCCAAGCATGTTCTTCGACGTTTCCATCTGATTCGTGATATCATACATCGTGGCGATGTGAAGATCGAGAAGGTCGCATCAGAGGACAACATTACAGATCCGCTGACGAAAGCTATTCCTCAGCAAAGATTTGAGCGACATGTACATAGTTCAGGTGTTAGATTCTTGAGTGACTGGCTATAGGCCAAGTGGGAGATTGTTGGACAATTATGACCTATAGCGTCACTATTTGTAAAAGACATTGTGGTTTTTGTAAAAATTAACTATGTGACAATGAAATTGCATTTTTACATTTTGTAATTTGATTACTTAAATATATAAATGATAAAAGTCCTTATGATTAGTTCCAGATTATTAGATATGAGACAATATCAATCCATAAAGGTTTAATCATTAAATATCTCTAGTCGTAGTATTATCGAGACTGGACATCGATAATACGGAATAGACTAGTATTGCACTTGTGCGTGTTATGGAAGCGTAACAACATAGTTCTCATATATTTAAGTATTGGATACTTATGCAAGTGTGATAGGATGTTGTGTTTACCGATGGTACGGAAACAGCTTCGCTCTGGATAGACCCTGCAGAATCCTATTGGTAGTATGACTATGTGTCTATGGGAATCCGCATCAGGGTAGGTGTATTTGGTCTTAACCTGAGACTTGCATCGCTAGTACTTGCGACAATCAATACGCTTTGGTTTTGGTCGTCCAGGACTTTAACAGGTTCTGTGTACGCCTCTTCTGGGTTTATTGAGAATCGTAGTGTATTGAGTGTGATGTCAAGATGGAAGTATCACTTCAGTTATATGGAGATGATGATCACGCAGGGATACAAAACTGGTACTCTAATTGGTTGCAACCATCGGGATAATATGACAAGGTCATGATTATCCGATTAAAGAGACTAGTTGCTTATGATCCGATATATGCTTCATACGGGGCAGACACTATTTCAGCCCCAGGCCTTGCATGTTACATCCGATACTAGATCGCAATACGCAATACTACGTATATTACGTCTGACATAGATTAAATATTCCTTTAAGAATATTTTTGGAGAATTGGGTAGGCACAGTGCTTTGCTAGAAGCCAACCATGTCTCGTAAATCGGTAAAAACGTAGTACGAGGTACGTACGTGTTCGGATAGTCCGACGACCAGATTTACTGCCAACATATCCAGGGATCTCATGGGTCGCTTCCCGAAGATTCACCGATGACGTATGATTCGAACATAATTAATCTAGGATTAATTACGGAGAGATTTTATTTGGGATAAAATATTATTTGAAGAGAGAGAACGATTAATTTGATATTAATCGATAAAATAATATATTCGATATATTATATGAATTTAGATTTCATGAAGGAATTAAAATTAGATTTTAATTCGGGCGAACGAATTAATTTAGAATCAATTCGCGAGCGACGTGAATAGTAATTTTGCTAGACATAATTATTTAATTAAATTTGATTTAATTACGTCGCAACGGAAAATTCGTTAATTCGGAATTAGCGAATCCGAGCCCGGGATGTGTTGCGAGCCTACTCGGATTTTGAATTAAGTGGGGCCCACAAGTCACATCGCTAGTCACATCATTAGTCACTTTAAGTGATGGAAGTTTTGTCACATTTTTGGTGATTGGCATCTAGTCATTTTGAGTGATGGGAGTAGTTGAGAGACTTTAATGCAATTTTCCCTCCAATTTTAATTAAGCTTTTTGGAAAAGCATATACCAAAAATTGTGTGAGACTTTTGGCATAAGTTTTTGAGAAAAACAAAATAAAAATTAGAAAACTCTCTCTCCCTCTCCATCTCTCTTGGCCGAATTCTTCAAGAACTAAAGGGAAGATTTTGTTGCAAAATTTTCCTTAGCTAGCACTTAAAGTAACATACAAAGGTGATAGGGAAACCAACCCTTGAGCTTGGAATCAACATTAAAGTTTGGAGCTTGGATTTCACATTCAAATGAAAGCTTGGAGATTTTTCTTAAAGAGCAAAAGTTTTGTTCTACGCACATCCAAAATGAAAGCTTGGAATCAACATGAAAACCTCCAAAATTAGCCCCTCATCGGACTCGGACTCACTAGCCAGCCTCTGATTCGCTTAGTCAGTTTCTGTTTCAAACCTCGGGCCAAATCCATCCACATGCTAAACACCACACAAAGCCTATGCATCCACATGCTGAAGGCCCAAAAAGATACCATGAACGCCCAAACCTTCCCAAATAGATCAAATCTCATGCATTCTACATGCTAAAATCCCTTCATCAACACTTTCCAATTTAGTGAGATTTTAGGGATCCCATCCAATTTAACAAGATTTGGGATATTCTCATCACCAAATATATGAGATTGTATCCCCAAATAATATATTCCCCAAATCAATGTGATTTATTTCCCTTTTTGGAGATCATTTCAAAACATTATAAAATGGACACTAAATCATCACAAAGGGTGGGGGCTCTCTTCTTCACCTGGGACGTGAACAACAAACAAAAAAAATCCTCCAAGCCTCTCTTCTTCTTCTTTCACGCCAATACCACAAAACAACCAAGTCATTACCGAAAAAATAGTGAAGAAAAAAACCCTACCAGTCACCGAAACCACAACCATAAAATTCACCCAAAAACACCAAAAACAGTCCCCCAAAAACACCAAAAAATTGCAGCCTAAAAACACCAAAAAACAGCTGCCAAAACACTAAAAACAATAGCCAAAAGAACCAAAACAACAACAAAAAAATAACCAAAACAGCAGCAAAAAAATAACCAAAACAACCAAAATATCAGCCAAAACAACAACAAAAACAACAGCCAAAACAACAAAAATAGCAACCACCGAAACAGGAAAAAAAGCAACCAGTAAAACAACAACCAGCGAAACAGTAACCAGCGAAATAGAAAAAATAGCAACCAGAAAACAGCAAAAATAGTAACCTGCGAAATAGTAAAAACAGCAACAAGAAAATAGAAAACAGAAACCAGAAGGAGCAAACAATAAACCAGAAACAGCAAACCTTGAAACCAACTTCAATCCTTCCGGCGACGGCCTAACGCACTTCTGAGAAAGCAACTTAAAAGGTAAGACGTGATGGCACCCTTTATCATATTTATTTTATAGTTCCGAAAGCTGCGTGCCTGGCTGGACGTGGAATACGTCTAGCCGAGTATGCGAAGTCCAACATTAAAAACAGCCAAATTTCTGGTCACATTTTTTCTTTCTTTGGCATTCCGTTATTTATCTTTTTTATTTATTTATTCATTTTCATCGTTATTTTATTATTTCGCATTTAGTTTGTTATTTATCTTTTTTATTTCACCTTTATTTTATTTGTTCATGTTGGTGATTATTCACATATGCATTATTATATTATTTCATGCCTATTTTTTATTTACATCGCATTAATATTTATGTGTGTTATTATCCCTTTGCGGTATATCGGATGGAAATCCATACGTAAATTCCGTAGCCGAATCCGAATGGATGGTAGTGCGGTTTATACTTGGGATACAACTCCACGTACCTCTCGTGAAATATTCATATATGCGTGAATAACCCCCATTTCTTTACTATTTATTTATTGACGTTTTTCCCGCTTTTGATTGATTTTCGTTATCGCATCTTGTACTTCTTAATTTAATATGCTCTTGGAATTGTGTTATTGTGATTACTATTTGCTTGGGGTATGTTATTTCATTTTTTTATTCGCTTTTATTGCATGAACTGCATAAGACTTAGCTATACCATTATGTGAACCCATCTATTATATTTGCATAAGTAAGGGACCATTCTGAACCCAACGGTTTGAGGTATTCCCTTGCGAGGGGTGAGTGTGACCTTAAATCTTTTCCCAGTTCACACTGGGTGGCGACTCATTTATTCTCCAGTTTAGTCCCCCGCGGGCTTCTACGTACTCTCTACGGGCTGCGAGCCCAACAGTGTCGTGGTCGCCGAACATCATAGGCATAGCGGTAAACCTCGCTTCACTCCTACACATGTGTCCCAATAATAATTAAACATATTTCATAATATTTATGAAATATGGATATTATTTAACTATTCAAATATTTAACAATTAAATATCAAAATAATTAATTAATATAATTATTATTATATATGTATTTTTATTTACATTAAATAACAATTACATATATTCATGACATGTGTCAAAATCTCATTTGACAATTAATTTATGTGTATCTAATCAAATTATGTATCAAATACAAATACACAATAATTATTAAATGACCAAAATCCTCTAATGCATGTGTTATCGTTTAACCGATTAAATAATCTGAATTAACTTATTTAATCCGGTGAAGCATTATGAATAATCTGTATTATTCATAACGTGTTGCTCAAGTGCTCAACGAGTACACTTCATATTGTGGGACTCTATAAGTTTAGGTTTATCCGTCACGAAATCCAATTTTGTGTCCATAATTCACCCACTCATGAATTATGACGACCACAGATAATCTTACTAAACTATGCAAGTCGAGGTCATTGCATATGTATAATCCATCTGTCACATGCTATCCATATTATACCTGGGATATAGATAAAAATGTCAAATCCTTTCGGTATAATATAGTCGACTTTCAATTTACGATCTCTAAATAACACTCGGAACTGATTTACAAAGTTATACCACGGCCATGGATTTACTAGATCGTAAACACGTGTAGGATGCCTATGCTATGTACATAGGACTGACGGATTCTATCTTGATACGCACTGGATATCATGAGCATCAGTCCACACCCAACGAATAAGCAGATGTCCGGTTTGGTTCGGTTCAAAAAATTAAAAGAAAAATGTTAACAAAAAATTTCAAGAATAAAAATATTAACAAATAAATTTAAGAATAAAAGTATTCACAAAAAAATATATTAACAAATAAATTAAGAATAAAAGTATTAACATACTAATAAAAAGAAAACATAAAGAAAAATTAAAAGAAAAATGCAAATCTTTTTATAAAAATATATAATTTTTTAATTATAACGATTCGGTTCGGTTTAACGGGTGCGGATCAATTTAGCATCTGAACCAAACCGTAAACTGTTTGGGGAGGGCCAATCCGAACCGCAAATCGAACCGTTAGAAAAAAACCGTAAATTCGGTCCGGTTTGGTTAGGTTTACGGTTTGGTTCGGTTCGGTCAGATTTTTTGCCCACCCCTAGTTATGGGCTACCACAGCCTTAGTTTTATTTATTTGTTGTTGGACAATTATGACCCATAGCATCACTATTTGTAAAAGACATGGTGTTCTTTGTACAAATTAACTATGTGACAAAGGAAATTGCTATTTTATCATTTTGTAATTGGATTACTTGGATATATAAATGATAAAAGTCCATATGATTAGTTCCAGATTAATAAGATATGAGACAGTATTAATCCACGAAAGGTTTAATCATTAAATATCCCTAGTCGAAGTATTATCGAGATTGGACATCGATAATGCAGAATAGACTAGTATTACACTTGTGCGCGTTATGGAAGCTTAACGGCATAGTTCTCATATATATTTAAGTATTGGATACTTATGCAAGTGTGATATGAGGTTCTGTTAGCCGTTGGATCGGGAACAGCTTCGCTCTGGATAGACCCATCGGAATCCCATTGGTAGTATGACTGTGTGTCTATGGGAATCCGAATCAGGGTAGGTGTATGTGGTCTTAACCTGAGACTTGCATCGCTAATACTTGCAACAATCAGTATACTTTGGTTTTGGTCTTCCGGAGCTTTAACAAGTTTTGTGTATGCCTCTTCCAATGTTTAAAAATACGGGGCGGCGCCTTGAGGCGGCCGGCCATTGAGGCGCGAGGCGAACCTCATCGAGGCGGTGAGTCGGGTGCCTCGATTCGCAAATCGGAAAAATAATTCAAAATACATTCATTTCTTCATAATTCATAGTATGTTCAAAAAACAATTGATAAGTAATCCAAAATACATTATTTTCTTCATAATTCATAGTATGTTAAAATAATTATTGATAACTAATTCTTAAATAAACTATCATTAGTGTCTAGCGGCATAAACTATCATTAATTATCGATTCGACATTTCACTGAAAATATATAAACGAACATATATTGGGTATGTATAGAAACATCGGGCATTAATACAATTATCCACAATGGACTACAATTATGATTAATACATGTAACAACTTAACAAGATACAAATTTCACTTAACATTATTTCATTACCGTATTACACACATTCAATATACTCAACCTGATTTCTCATTACAGTATTACACAAATTCATTTAACATGCTTTCAATTTTCATTACACAAATTCATTTAACATGCTTTCAATTTTCATTACACAAATTCATTCAATTTTCAAGTAAAAATCATTATATACCCGCAATGGACGAAGCTAAGAGCCTGAGAAGTTGAAGACGAAACGCCGAGAAGCTGAAGAAGACACACCGAGAAGCTGAAGATGAAACGCCGAGAAGCTGAAGAAGAAACGCCGAGAAGCTGAAGACGAAACGCCGAGAAGCTGAAGAAGACACGCCGAGAAGATGAAGACGAAACGCCGAGATGCTGAGATGAGAAACCCTATACGAAAAAAATGCGTCGATGCTGAGAAGAAACCCTAGACAAAGAAACCCCAGACGAAGATGCGTCGATGCTGTAAAATGTCAAAACAAGTTTTTTTTTTTTATAAAGAAGTCAAAACGACGACGTAAAAAAAAATGGAACAAGAACGCGAGGCGGCTGCCTCGGACCTCCTCGCGCGAGTCTTCGTGAGGCGACCTGAGGCGGCCGCCTCACCAGTTAAAGGTGGCCGCCTCTTTTGTTAGCGTATAAGGCGGCCGCCTCGACGCGCCGACGCCGTGAGGCGGTGCGAGGCGGTTCGAGGCGGCCACCTCGAAACGTATTTTTAAACACTGCCTCTTCTGGGTATACTGAGAATCGTAGTGTATTGGGTGTGATGTCAAGATGGAAGTATCACTTCAGTCATATGGAGATGATGATCACACAGGGATACAGAACTAGTACTCTTAAATGCTGCAGCTATCGCGATAGTATGACTAGGTCATGATTATCCGATTATAGAGACTAGTTGCTAGTGATCCGATATATGCTTCGTACTGGGCAGACACAATTCCAGCCCCAGGCCTAGCATGTGACATCCGATTCTAGATCGTAATACGCAATACATTGTATACTACGCCTGATACAGATTATATATTCCTCGTTGAATATTTCTGGAGAATTGGGTAGGCACAGTGCTTTGCTAGAAGCCAACCATGTCTTGTAAATCGGTGAGAACGTGGTACCGGGTACGCACGTGTCGGATAGTCTGACAACCGTATTTACTGCCAATATATCTAGGGATCTCTTGGGTCGCTTCCCAAAGATTCACCGATGACATTTGACTCGAATAAAATTAATCTGGGATTAATTATGAGAGAGAAAATTAATCTGGGTTTAATTACGGTAAGAATTTATCTGGGATTAAATTCGTCTAGAAGAGAGAACGTGATTAATTTGGAATTAATCGGTAAAGTAAATTTAATAGTTAAATTGGATTTTACTATTTAATTTATTTAATTGGGCTAAAATAATATATCTGATATATTAATTGAAATTGGATTTCAATGCGGAATTAAAATTAGATTTTAATTCAAGCAAACAAATTAATTTGGAATTAATTCGTAAGTGACTTTCGTAATAATTTTTCTAGGCATTATTATTTAATTAAATTGGATTTAATTACGTCGCGACGGAAAATTCGTTTAGTCGGATTAAACGAACTCAAGCCCAAAGTGTGTTGCGTAAGACAACCCAAATTTGGAATTTGAAAGTGGTGGGACCCACTTGACTTACATCAATTGTTTGACAAGTTGATGTGAGTAGTTGGCATCATTTAATGCAAACCATTTATCAACACACAAACCAAGTTTTAGAAACTAATTGGTTTTGGAAACAAGTTTTAGAAACTACTATTCCTCTCTCTTCTCCCACCAAAAACTGTGACCTTCCTTCTCTCCATTGGAATTTTATTGCAAAATTTCAAGCAAGCTAGCACTTCATCAGTTAAAAGAAGGTGATAGGGAAACTCACCCAAGTGTTGGAAACACTCTACCAAGCTTGGAGCTTCTACATCCAAAGGAGAATTTTTGAAATTCCATCAACGAATCAATGTGAGTATTTCCGCAACTGCACTTGATATTCACACACTAATCATGATTTAGAGATCCTTGGCATGTCTAGGACACTAACAATGGTATCAGAGCCTTTTCTAAGCATTATTTGAGTTTATGGTTTATATACTTTATTTGGAAATTTTGTGCTTGGAGTATGATTTTTTCAAAATTGGTTGTTTGGTTGTGCTTTGATGATGATTAATTGGATTTGTGTATCATAGAATTTGAGAAAATTGATTAGATTAATTTTTCCCCAAATATCTTAGCATGGTCGAATATTAGACCCTAGTTTTTTCATGGTAATTTTTGATTTTAGACTATTAGATGAGTTTAAAACATGAAATGAATATTAATTGTTGGTTTAATTGGATTGAAATCGAAATTGAATGTTATTTCATGATATTGCCGTGAGATTGAGCATGTTTAATGGATTGATTTTGCTTCAATTGTGTTGGACATGAATTGGATAAATTAAAGCATGATTAATTAGTTTAAATTGATGTTTTGGAAATATTAGTTTAATTAATTAATTATGGTAATTACATTTTAATTAAAATTAATATGATATTTGGAATATTATGTTAATAAATATTAGTGTTTAAATTTGGAATTTATTAAATTGGACTGATTTGTTGTATTTGGGCTTAATGGGCTTGGTTGGGCCAAGTTTGGTTTTGGACAATTGGGTTGGATCCAATTGGGCCCAAAACCATTTCCATAAAGTCCAAATATGACTTTTGGGCCTTTAAATAATTTAATTGGGCCTAATGGGCCTAAATTGATTTTTGGAAAAAGGGTGATTCCTTATTGGGCATTGGCATCTTGGATTGGATCCATATTGGCCAAAGCTCATGCCTTAAGAATTAATTAAAAGCCCATTGGACTTTAATTAAAATAGTATTGGATACTAATTGGGCCTTTGAGACCCATTTAGATTGGATTTGGAATTCAAGTCTTTAAGGCACATTAATAAGTGTAATTATTTAATTTGGAATTAAATTTGAATTAGTATTGAATACAAATTAAATTGGATTTAAAATTGTAGTTCGATGTAATTCAAGAATACGTACTTTGAGTATTTATTCTTAAACGAGTTAGACTCGTGCAAATCAATTCGTTGTTTGAACATTGGATGGTCATTAATTCAAAGATTAATTAATTGGATTATATTGATTGAATAACATGCTTTGTGTGAATACTTGGATGTATTTGTATGAATAATGTATATCGGATGGATATTAGAAGGGTGGGGGCAATTTTGGAAATTGTTGCAATAAATTTAGAATTTATTAAATTGGACCTGCGTGTCCAGCCTATTATCTCTTTACTCTTTGTATTTCTCTTCTCACCAATTCCCCTGAATGTAAATGAGATATCTTTAATGTATTATGTAATTGGGTAGAAGTATGAATATTGCTAAAGGGATAGATTTGTTCTAGGAATAATTTGTTATATATCCATCTGCATATCGTTATTAATTTATTCGCGCCATATTATTCTTTTAGAATGCATGCTTTAAGGGTGTATGATGAGACATAATCAAAGATAAAAAATTGGATGCCAATTTACGCGAAAAACCCTCACTTTAACATTAAGCGTTTTCCTTCTATTGAGTGGTTCTCTCTCAAGATCCAAGATTGGCTTTGATTTGTTGGCCAAAGTCAAGATCATTGTCCATCGCAGATGTGTTTAAACCACGAAGGCTTTGTTATATATTGCATGTCTTGGGCAGTTGTGACTTGTTGGCTAAAGTCAAGGTCACTTTTGTACATCGACGTGGATTACGAAGCTTTCCCACTGTCAATGGGTCTCACTTAACTGGAATCATTAAGCTTGTTGAGCCAAAGCCAAGGCTTAGTTGATTCAGAGTAAAAGATTAGGAAATATATACTGGATATATATCTTGGACTTGAAGGTCCACCTACTGGATCTAGGAATTGGATAGGATCCAATTGATCTTAGAGATCTACCTAGTTAAGTTTCATACAGCTTGTTAGCCAAAGTCAAGGTTGTGTGTTATTTAACGGGATCCTAGCCCACTAGGAAACTGGGTTTCCCGAGTACTCAACAGAGGGTTAGAGGCTCGCCGAAAAATAGTGGGGGGCCAGTATTAAATTTGTAATTTCGTTTAATACTTGCCAAATACGCGCTTTTAAATTATTTTCGTCATTATATATTTATATTAGTTGGACTAATATTTTATTGCTTTCTTTGAACAGTTAGACTGTACAAGACATTACTCCACTTGTAGTTGGTTATATAGTTGGACTATAGTAACCATTACATTTTGAGTGTACCCGAAATCGTTGATTGGATAGTTGGAATATTGCAATCAAGATGGCTGGAAAGATTAACGTTAGGGACATCATCATGGGAGATAATGTCTTTAACGGCTCCAATTTTCCAGATTGGGAGATGGATCTCAGGATAGTCCTGGGAGCCGACAAGTTACTTTATGTCATAGAGAAACCTCTCGGGCCTGAGCCAGGAGTTGAGCAAATAGTAGGCCATGAGCTTTAAAAGACTCATCCTGATGATAACTTTAGTGCTCAATCCATCATGCTTGCCACAATGACTCCTCAATTTCGTCGTCAGAACAAAGGATTGGATCATTATAGTATGATGTTGAAACTGAAGGACCTTCACAGATCTAATCTTATATCTCAGGAGTATGAATTGCGAAAGAAGCTCTTTCGCTCGCGTATGTCAGAGGGTACATCTGTCGAGCACTATATGTCACATATGATTGCTGACATCGAACAGCTAGGTTAGCTGGGCATAAACTTCGAGGCTAAGACTTCCATAGATTTGATCTTACAGTCTCTGCCCGAATGCTGGGGCGGGTTCGTCATGAACTATAACATGATAAACAAAGAGAATACTCTTGGAGAGTTTATGGCAATGCTGAAAGAAGCAGAGCCAGAGCTTCTGAAGGACAAGAAGCGCGAGGCGCACCTTACTTCGACATCTCATAAGGCCAAGGCTTGGCCAAAGGCTTCTAGGGGTGTGAAGAAAAGGAAGAAAAAAGGCAAGGTTAAATCATCACAGTCTTCTGGGAAAACTAAGGACATATCCCAAGACGTCTGCCTACATTGTAGCAAACGGGGTCACTAGAAGCGTGACTGCCGTGAGTACAAGGCATACATGAAAGGAAGTGAAGGTGGGCAAGGCTCCGACTTCAGGTATGTTTGTTATAAACATGTCCACTACTGGTTTTAAAAATTGGATTTTTGATTCTGGATGTGGTACTCACAAATATACTGGTGTGCAGGATCTACTGATTAGCATGATACTGGCTTCAGGCGAGATCGACCTACGAGTCGAAAACGGGACGAGAGTCACTGTTTTGGCCGTTGGGACCTATGTTTTGTATTTGCCCTTGGGGCATGTAATTATATTAGGTGACTGTTGTTTTGTATCTAGTTTGACTAGGAACATCATCTATGTATCTAGTTTAACCCGATGCGGGTATACCGTTGTATTCATGAACACTGGGTGTTTTGTATATAAAGATGACATTTTGATATGTACAACATATGTTAATAATGGTCTTTATATTTTGAATATAAACGAAAAGGCACAAATTGAGTAAAACAGATGAAACTTAAATGTGGCATTGGCGTCTGGGACACATTAACAAGACTCGTATATCCACACTTTTGAAGAGTTGATACTTGGACAGATTTGATCGTCATTCATATAACGTCTGCGAATCTTATTTATTAGGCAAAGTGCCTAAAACACCTTTTAGCGGTAAAGGTGTACGTGCCACCGAGCTGTTAGCCCTCTATTATAGTGACGTATACGGGCCCATGTCTAGCTAGGCTAGAGGTGGTTATGAATACTTCGAAACCTTTACGGATATTGCATCGCGTTATAGTTATGTGTATCTTATGAAACACAAGTCGGAAACTTTTGATAAATTCAAAGAGTTTCGACACGAAGTAGAAAAACAGACGCAAAAATATTAAAACATTACGGTCGGACCGTGGTGGAGAATACTTAAGCAATGAGTTTCAAGATTACTTGAAACAGTATGGTATTCTTTCATAGCGGACTCCTCCCAGAACACCTCAATTGAACGGTGTGTCCGAACGGAGAAACCAAACTTTGTTGGACATGGTGAGGTCAATGATGAGTCACACTGAGCTGCCAATTTCCTTATGGGGATACGTATTGAACAGTGCAATACTTATTGTGAATAAGGTTCCGTCTAAGTCTGTTGGACAGACTCCATATGAAATATGGACAGGAAAGAAACCAAGTTTCTCATTCCTAAAGATTTGGGAACGATGGGCATATGTTAAACGTTTGGATGGTACCAAACTAGAACCCAAATCGGATAAGTGTCTATTTGTAGGTTATCCTAAGGAAACCAATGGATATTACTTCTACAACCCACAAGAGAACAAAATATTTGTTGCTCTTCATGCAGTTTTCCTCGAAAAGGAATTCATAGATTCAGTGATAAATGGGAGGAAAGTAGAACTCGATGAAAATCAGAGTGATATTGTTCCTGGCACCGATCCCCTCACGGAACACAAACAGTTCATCAGGGATGTGACTATTCCACAGTCTTCTAATACACAAGAACCGCGTAGGTCGGAGAGAGTCAGAAAACAACCTAAGAGGTATGGATTTCTGATCTCACCTCATGTAGATATTAATCTTATTGAGGAAGATGAACCGGCTATGTATGAGGAAGCGATACAAGGTATCGACTCCGCTTTATGGCAAGAGGCCATGAAGTCCGAAATGGATTCCATGTATACCAACCAAGTTTGGACACTGGTTGATGTACCAGAAGGCATTGTGCCTATTGGTAGCAAATGGGTCTTCATGGTGAAGACAGACATGGATGGCAACATACAAACGTACAAAGCTAGGCTTGTAGCGAAAGGGTATCGTCATCAACATGGTGTCGATTACGACGAAACCTTTTACCCGTTGCCATGATTAAATCCATTCGGATAATGTTTGCTAATGCTGTATATTTTGATTATGAAATATAGCAGATGGACGTCAAAACCACTTTCTTTAACGGAAACCTTTTGGAGGATGTTTATATACAACACCCTAACGGTTTTATCATGCCAAAACATGCAAACAAGGTTTGCAAGTTAAATCGATCCATTTATGGCTTGAAGCAAACATTGTGTTCTTGGAACCAACGTTTTGATGAGATCATATTACAATATGGTTTCATTCAAAACGAAAATGATTCTTGTGTATATAAGAAGGTTAATGGGAGCGCACTGACATTCATTGTCCTATATGATGATGATGTATTGCTTCTTAGCAATGACATTCCCATGCTGCAATCGGTGAAAGCTTGGCTTTCATTAAAATTCTCCATGAAATTCTTGGGGGGAGGCAATCTTTATTCTAGGAATAAGGATCTACTGGGATAGATTTAAAAGTTGTTGGCACTCTCAGAGAACTCGTACATTGCCATAACATGTACGTGACCTGATGTCTCATATGCTTTGAGCATCTGTAGTCACTATCAGGCCGATCCAGGTGATGGTCACTGGATTGATGTTAAGAACATCCTTTAGTATCTTAGACGAACTAAGGATGCTTTCTTAATTTATGGAGATGGAGAACTTGAGGTGACTGGGATCACCGATGTAAGTTTCCAAACCGATAAAGACGATTGTAAGTCGCAATCAGGGCACATATTTTGTTTGAACAACAGAACAGTGAGCTGGAAATCTTCATAGGAAGATACTGTTGCCGATTCAATAACAAAAGCGGAATATAATGCTGCGGCTGAGGCAGCAAAAGAAACATTTTGCATCTATTAAATTCCTAATTGGATTATGAGTAGTTCTGTTAGCAGCTGAGCTGGGCTACAACACAGGCTAAGGAATTACGGTCTCATTGGATTATGAGTAGTTTTGTTAGCAGCTGAGCTGGGCTACAACACAGGCTAAGGAATTACGGTCTCATCAATGATCTAAGTATGTACTTCGAACGGTTTCATCTGATTCATAAGATCATACATTGTGGCGATGTCAAGATCACATCAGATGATAACCTTGCATATCCGCTTGCGAAAGCGATATCTCAGCATAAGCATGAGTGACCCGTACATAGTTCAGGTGTAGGACACTTGAGTGATTGGCTATAGGCCAAGTGGGAGATTGTTGGAAAATTATGACCCATAGCATCACTATTTGTAAAAGACATCGTGTTCTTTGTACAAATTAACTATGTGACAAAGGAAATTGCTCTTTTATCATTTTGTAATTGGATTACTTTGATATATAAATGATAAAAGTCCATATGATTAGTACCAGATTAATAAGATATGAGACAGTATTAATCCATGAAATGTTTAATCATTAAATATCCCTAGTCGTAGTATTATCGAGACTGGACATCGATAATGCGAAATAGACTAGTATGACACTTGTGCGCGTTATGGAAGCTTAACGGTATAGTTCTCATATATATTTAAGTATTGGATACTTATGCAAGTGTTATAGGAGGTTTTGTTAGCCGTTGGATCGCGAACAGCTTCGCTCTGGATAGACCCCTTGGAATCCCATTGCTAGTATGACTATGTGTCTATAGGAATCCGAATCAGGGTAGGTGTATGTGGTCTTAACATGAGAGTTGCATCGCTAATACTTGTAACAATCAGTATACTTTGGTTTTGGTCATCCAGAGCTTTAACAGGTTCTGTGTACGCCCCTTCTGGGTATACTGAGAATCGTAGTGTATTTGGTGTGATGTCAAGATGGAAGTATCACTTCAGTCATATGGAGATGATGATCACGCAGGGATACAAAACTAGTACTCTTAAATATTGCAGCTATCGGGATAGTATAACTAGGTCATGATTATCCGATTACAGAGACTAGTTGCTAGTGATCCGATATATGCCTCGTACGGGGCAGACATAATTCCAGCCCCAGGCCTAGCATTGACATCCGATACTGGATCGTAATACGCAATACATTGTATACTACGCCTGATACAGATTATATATTTCTCGTTGAATATTTCTGGAGAATTGGGTAGACATGGTGTTTTGCTAGAAGCCAACCATATCTTGTAAATCGGTGAGAATGTGGTACCGGGTACGCACGTGTCGGATAATCCGACAACCGTATTTACTGCCAATATATCTAGGGATCTCTTGGGTCGCTTCCCAAAGATTCACCAATGACATTTGACTCGAACATAATTAATCTGGGATTAATTATGAGAGAGAAAATTAATCTGGGATTAAATTCGTCTAGAAGAGAGAACGAGATTAATTTGGAATTAATCGGTAAAGTAAATTTAATAGTTAAATTGGATTTTACTATTTAATTTATTTAATTGAGCTAAAATAATATATCGGATATATTAATTGAAATTGGATTTTAATGCGGAATTAAAATTGGATTTTAACTCAAGCAAATAAATTAATTTGGAATTAATTCGTAAGCGACTTTCCTAATAATTTTGCTAGGCATTATTATTTAATTAAATTGGATTTAATTACGTCACAACGGAAAATTCGTTTAGTCGGATTAAATGAACCCGGGCCCAAAGTGTGTTGCGTAAGACAACCCAAATTTGGAATTTGAAAGTGGTGGGACCCACTTGACTTACATCAATTGTTTGACAAGTTGATGTGAGTAGTTGGCATCATTTAATGCAAAACATTTATCAACACAAACCAAGTTTTAGAAACTAATTGGTTTTGGAAACAAGTTTTAGAAACTATTATTCCTCTCTCTTCTCCCACCAAAAACTGTGACCTTTCTTCTCTCCATTGGAATTTTGTTGCAAAATTTCAAGCAAGCTAGCACTTCAAGAGTTAAAAGAAGGTGATAGGGAAACTCACCCAAGTGTTGGAAACACTCTACCAAGCTTGGAGCTTCTACATCCAAATGAGAATTTTTGAAATTCCATCAACCAATCAATGGGAGTATTTCCGCAACTCCACTTGATATTCACACACTAATCATGATTTAGAGATCCTTGGCATGTCTAGGACACTAACATTTGTATCACATGTGTAGTTTTAACCGTGTTGAGCATGTAGTTTTTTATAGTCATTCTGCCTAATGTCAGGTCAGATGCCTAATTGCTTATGAGTTGAGAATATGTCAGGCCGGAGGCCTATTTGCTTATGAATTTAGAATAATGGTTTGTATATAATATCAAGACACCTCGAGGTGCTGGACTTTGATCCAGGTTTTATGATTTTTAGCAGAGGTCATACCGAAATTTTAGTAGCATCAGAGGCTTATGGTGATAGGTTTTCTTGTCTCATGCCGGTAGCATCCTCGCATTAGGTGATGTTGGAGCAGTTGTGGAGCCCCTATGGTGGGATTGGTGTCCAGCACAGTGGAATTGGGTCTAACCCATGGATATCAAGCATGGGTGTAATTATAAAACTATTTAATAGAATATTATATTCCATTACAAGCTCATAGGAAAAAAATGGGACTGAATCGGTGTCCGGAAGCTCAAGAACGAGCGAAAACAAAATCAACGAGTGCAGAGCTTGCGAGCAAATAGCATTTCATTTTTTTCTTTAATTTCCTTCAGCTCACTTTCCAGTGAGCTGAAGGAATTAGGGTCTATCACCCAAATTTCTTCCGGTCTTCCCTAAACACTTCAAAAACACCCAAAATTAATTTTTAACATCAAAACCAATATCAACACATGTTATAGAATAAAATTCAAGTTTTTTAAAATATTAAATATTTTTACAAAAATATAAATTTATTCTAAATACGCACTTGCGTAAATTTTGAATCCAATACACAAACCAAATTAGAATCCCAATAAGAAATGTCTCGTGAACAATTCTAGGTCACCCAAAAGTGGTCAAGTGATTCTAGAATGGTAGTCTAGCTCTAAGCATTAATCTAGAGTTCCAAACTCTAATTTTATGTTTATATCTAACATAAATATTTTGACCCAATTATAAGCATATTGTGTTTATACTTCCAAAGTATCCAAACACAATTAATTAGCCTTATTTCAACATTAATCTATGTGATCATGCATCCAATACATAAAATAACATAACTTAAGAGAAGTTCAAACTTACCTAGCAAGTTTAATGCAAAGATCCAATCTCCTTCTCTTGTTGAAATGGTATGAGAACCTTCTACGTTTGTAAGCTTTACTCCAAGATCCAATATTGATTCCAATATTTGCAAGCTTCAATCCAATATCCAATCTTGATTTCTCCTAGATGAAATATTGTAGAGACCTCACAAGCTTGTCTAAACACTTCTCTAACTTAGGCTAATTTCTCTAAGAATTTACTTGTACTTAGCTTTCTCAAGCTTTTGCTTTGCTTAATTAAAACCTTCCTAAAGCTTGCTATTTATAGCAAAATTTAGGTAATTTTTAATTAATAAAAGTTGTAATCAACTTTTATGTGGGCTTAATCTAATTTGTCCAAATATGTATAATTAGGTGTGACTAATCTCCATTGTCTCCCACTTTGATTTAATCCATTTAAATCAAACCAAAGATTAGGAAATGGATTAGTTAATGTTTGCCACTTTGATTTAATCCAATTAAATCAAGTCAAAACCACCTATTATTACATACTTACAATTACCATAATATCCTCAAATTGTAGAGATAATTATGATTTTACTATTAAGCCCTTGTGTAATTATTGAATTATTCCAATTAATCCAATTAGGTCAAAGTAAATAATCAATGTTATCCAATAACGCTTGATTATCTTAGTTGATAAGTATAATATCGAATATTATCTTTTATCAAAATTAATTGGCTAACCAAGTGCTCAACGAATATACTTCATATTAGGACTCTCTAAGTTCAGACTCGTTCGTCATATAAGCCTAGCTAATATATACGCAATTATACCACCTCCGAATTCGCGAAGACCACGAAAGCCCTTTCTGAACTATACAAGTCGAGGTCATCACATATGTTTAATAATCCCTCCGTCGTAGGCTATCCGAGTTGTGCTTAGGAAACATAGAATACACCGTCAATTTTATGAGACGCACATCTCATGTCGACATGTCCACGATTCTTCATAACTAATGTGATCCACCCTAGGTGATCGACTTTGGCCAAAGATTTAAGAATCGTAACTTTACTCACATGGATACTTAAACCTCTTATGATACATATACGGGCTGACGGATCCTGTCTTACTTCGCTCTTGATTACTGAGTGCATCGGTCCACACCTAACGAACATCTAGAGGCCAGACCATAAAAGGTTTTTGACATACATGGCATCAAAGTGTGGAGGATCTCCCACAAAATCAATGTTATCCTATAGTCAAAGTATTACTTATGTTACTCGACTGGAAGAGATTCCTATTGATGGTGGTGTGTACTTCCAATTATTAGAAATAATCTGTGAGTCATTCAGTATTCGGTTCAACCAATACCCACACGTCTATACGAGTTTCCAAAACTAATGGTACATCAGGTTAAACCATTGGAACTCCAATTACAATATACGATATGTACTAGTCTTCCAGGTTATAGGAATTTGACCATATTCCAAAACCAACGACTATGAATATTTACTTTAAGAATAGTTTATAATAGTAATATTATCTCAATGTCGGACCACCTAGTGTCCAGTATTACTACAAGACTATTCTAAGGTCAATGTGATTCTTAGCATATCTATATATCAATCTAATACGCATAATGACAATACCATTAATAAGGTATAAAATAAAAATGTAGTTATTTTATTAATAAATAATAAAATATACAATTCAGATTGGCACTCCAAGCACCAACTCCAACAAACTCCCACTTTCTTAGTGCCAATCTGGAGGGTACCGCAGTCCCATCTCCTCCACATGTTTATCGAATAACTTAGGATGTAAGGCCTTTGTAAGTAGGTCTGCTATGTTGTCTAGTCCTTGAACCTTCAAGACCATTATGTCTTTTCGTTCAATTATCTCTATAATTACGTGGTATTTCATTTCCATGTGTTTAGACTTGGAATGCGCTCTCGACTCCTTAGCCTGCGCAATGGCTCTGTTATTATCACATTACAATGGGATCGAATCCGTAATACTAGGTAAAATGCCAAGTTTTGTGATAAAATTTCTAACCCAAATAGCTTTTTTAGCGGCTTCTGAAGCCGCTCTAAATTCCGCCTTATTGGTAGAATCAGTTATTGAGCCTTGCTTTGAACATCGCCAACTAACTGCACCACCGTTAAGGGTAAATATGTATCATGATGTAGATTTTCAATCATCTGGATCTCCTTGGAAGTCGGAGTCTGTATAACCCTTAACTTGTAGCTCATCTTCTCCATATATCAGAAACTTATCCCCAGTACCTTTAAGATATTTCAGGATATGTTTCACGGCTGTCAAATGATCATTACCTGGATCAGATTGATATCGGCTGGTCACACAGACGTCGAAACTGATGTCAGGTCTAGTACATAGTATATCATACATTATGCTTCCAATAAAAGAAGCATATGGTAAGTTAGACATCCTAAATCTCTCTTCCTCAGTCTGAGGTGCCATTTTCTTCGAAAGATGTATGTCGTATCAGAAAGGTACATTAACTGCCTTGTATTTGGTAAAATCATACTTTCTAACATCTTATCTATGTACGTCGATTGTGACAACCCTATAAGCTTCCTAACTCTATCCCGGTATAGCCTTATACCTAGTATATAGGAAGCTTCACTCATAACTTTCATGGAGAAGTTCTTGCAAAGGTAGGCTTTCACACTTTGCATCAATCATATATCATTTCCTATGATAAAGATGTCATCTACATACAAGACTAGGAAAACTATCATGCTCCCACTAACTTTCTTATAAACACATGGTTCTTCCTCGTTCTTGATGAATCCAGATAATCTAATTATCTCATCAAAATGATGATTCCAGCTTCGGGATGCTTGTTTAAGTCCATAAATAGACTTTTGGAGCTTATAAACCAAGTTTGAAGTCTCACTAGGTACGAAACTCTCTGGTTGTTCCATATAGATATCATCTTCAAGGAATCCATTTAGGAAAGCGGTTTTCACATCCATCTGCCATATCTCATAGTCGTGATATGCATCAATGGTTAAAAGAATCCTAATGGATTTTAGCATGGCTACTGGGGAAAAAGTTTCCTCATAGTCAATCCCTGGACGTTGATTATAACCTTTCACTACCAGTCGGGCCTTAAAGGTTTCCACCTTTCCATCGGGCCCTCGATTCCTTTTGTAAACCCATTTACACCCTATAGGTTTAACTCCTTCAGAAAGTTTAACTAAGTCCCAGACTTGATTTTCATGCATTGAATCCATTTCGGATTTCATGGCTTCATGCAAATTTTCGAATCGACATCCAATATCACTTCTTTATACGTAGTCGGATCTGTTTCCTCCAAAAGGAGAACATCAAGGCTCACATCAGATGTTAAAAATAATCTCTCATGAGGCCTTGATATTCTATTTGACTTATGTAGAACCTGTGTTGTAGATCCTTACCTAATTGGATCTCTAGTTCCATCTCAGGTTCCTTAATATTGGGATCAAACTCATCAAGTTCAATCTCTCTACAATTCCCACTTTCTCTCAAAAAATATTTTTCAAGAAAAGAGGCAAAACGAACAACAAATACATTCCGTTGCTCGGAATCGATATCCCATGGAATTATCAGGATATCCAACGAACCTATATTTATACCCCCTATGTGTTAGTTTATCCCGCTGCTCAACTCTAACGTATGCACAACAACCTCAAATCTTTAAATACCTAAGACTTGGATTTCTACCGAACCATATCTGATAGGGGGTCGTAGAAACAGCTTTCGATGGAAACCTATTAAGTATGTGGGCAGCAGTCAGTAAAGCATAACCCCAAAGGTAATAAGAAAGATCTATAGAGCTCATAGATCGCACCATATCTAATAAAGTACGAATTCTACGCTCAAACACTCCATTGTGTTTAGGTGTTCCTGGTGGGCTATATTAGACAAGAATTACATTCTCCCTTAAATAATTTCTGAATTTTTCACTCATGTATTCACCGCATCGATCTGATCTAAGGCATTTAATGAATTTACTGGTTTGTTTTTCTACTTCGTTTCGAAATATTTTGAACTTGTCAAATGTTTCCGACTTATGTTTCATCAGATAGACATATCCATATCTGGACTTATCATCCGTGAAAGTCACGAAGTATGTTGAACCATCATGAGCAGCATGATTTAATGGACCACACACATCGCTATGTATTAGTTCCAATAAATCTCTAGCACGATGTCCAACACCTAGAAATGAGGCCTTTATCATCTTTCCTTGGATACATGACTCACAAATCGGATAAGGATCTAAGGTAAGATTTTCAATCAAACCATCATATACCAATTTGGACAGACGTCTAACACCTATGTGGCCCAATCTCATTTGCCATAATTCAGTATTATTTAATTCAGATTTCCTATTTGTATTTTTCTCTACATTAAAGACATTTCTACATGTTTCCAAAACATAATGACCGTTAAATAAAGAACATTCATATTTCAATAAATTATATTTATCATACAAACATAAGGTTTCATCCTTAATGTTTATTTTACATCCATCTTTATCTAATATTAGCGGTGATATTATTTGTCTGATAAGTGAGGGAACATACTAACAGTCATGCAAATCTAATTTACATCCATTGGGGAGATCTAAAACAACTGTTCCTATGGTTTTAATATCCAATGTCTCGTCATTGCCAACTCTAAGTTGGATCTCGCCTTTATTCAGCCTTCTTTTTACCCTCATTACCTGTAGGGAGTTGCAAATATGAGTAGGACTGCCAGTGTCTAACACCAATCCACTATTTGCACCTAAGGCTAATGAGATGTCAATAATTGGAAAAATACAAAGTGTACCTAAGGGTCATGTTTTTCCTATCAACTCTGGAAAGTCCTTATTCCAGTGTCCAGACTTCTTGCAATGTAGACATTGATAACGAGCTATTTACGGTTTTGCGGTTTTGCTCTTCTTGGAGTTCTTCTTTGCAATCTTCTTATTCCCCATCTTTAATTCTTTGACTTCCCAGAAGTCTTCGAAAAGCCAGCTCCACTATGGAAGTACAAAGTGGGGTTGTCTTTTCTCATATCATGCTCTGCCGTGTGTAATATGTTATGAAGTTCTTCATAGTTGGCTTGCATCAAGTGCATATGGAAGTTTAACATAAAGTCATCATAAGATCCAGGCAAAGAAGACATAATCAAATTACGGCCCAGTCGTTCATCAATCACGATGCCATGTCGTTCTAGGTATCGATTCCGGTCAATCATGTTCAAAATATAAATACTGACAGCTCATTTATCCTTGAGTTCAACATGGAATAATTCATTAGACTTTTGATAAAGTTCGATCTCTTGATTTGCCTCGAACAACTCCTTGAGTGTTTGCATGATGCTTAAAGCATCAAGTACTTCAATGTACTGTCTCAGCAAATCTGGAACCATCAATCCCAAAATGTAGGATTTTACCTTAAGGTTATCATTATTCCATCTATTAAAAGTTTCTCGCTCTTCTGGAGTAGAGTCAGGATCGATTTCAACAGGCAGTGGATTGACAATGACATAAATCAACTTTTCAAACTCCAAGACAAGGCGTATGTTCATTTCCCATTCGAAATAGTTCTCAACTCCTTTTAGCTTATTGGTATCCAAAAGTCTCATCAATGGATTAGCGGCAACCATCTACAAGATAATATTTTAAATAGTAGTAGAACTGTTTTCATTTCAATATAATAACACTAACTGATTATGGAATTTTAAATCTATTAGTGCCCTCCCACTACTTTACATAATTATGTAATCTTCCTTAACGGAAAAATAGAAATTTGACTATCAAAATTTTATAGCGGGAAGTGGATCCCATGACATTTACTCCAGCCTCACACTAATGACGATATTGGCCTTTATAAACTCATTAGGTAGACCTTCAAGGTCAATCACTTCATGTGACTCATAGTTTGGTCCTGGACCGTTTCTTATCCTCACACTAATTACTATATTGGATTAAGACGTGTTCTAGGTGTATACTTGTCAATGTGCACTAATGAGCTTCGTATGTACACCCTCACACTAATAATGATATTGGGTGACTACGTTAACCCATCACGCTACATCTAATGTTTTACCGGAGCGACCTAAGTTCCGAGCACTTATACCCTCACACTAATGATGATATTATTTATAAGTAGTAAGAACTCATTCATCTCTGTATTGACAAGACGAACCTTCCAATAATGCTATAATATTACTAATAATATTACTTAAAATAAAGTAATCACCTAATCATGAGAGATTTATGACAATCAAGTCACTAATTTAATGAGGTCGAAATTTTAATTTAAAACATGCTTTACATATCCAATAAGTCTTATGCATAATTAAATTAAAATTACTATGGCATAGATTAAAAAATATGTGTTGTGTGGTTAATTCTTGCTCCTGATACCATTATGTTGGGGCAGTTGTGGAACCCCTAGGGTCGGATTGGTTCCCCGCGCAGCAAAAATGGGTCTAACCTGTGGATATCAAGTATGGGTGTAATTTTAAAAATATTTAATAAAATACTATATTTTATTACAAGTGTATAGGAAAAAAATGGACTGAATCGGAGTCTGGAAGCTCAAGAACGAGAGAAAACAAAATCAGCGCTAGCTACAGTGCACGCGCGCACTGTGCGCGCAAACAACATTTTTTTCTTTTCTTTAATTTCCTTCAGCTCACTTTCCAGTGAGCTGAAGGAATTAGGGTCTATTACCCTAATTTCTTCCGGTCTTCCCTAAACACTTCAAAAACACCCAAAATTAATTTTTAACATCAAAACCAACATCAACACATGTTATAGAATAAAATTCAAGTTATTGAATACGTACTTGCGTAAATTTTGAATCCAATACACAAACCAAATTAGAATCCCAATAAGAAATGTCTCGTGAACAATTCTAGGTCACCCAAAGGTGATCAAGTGATTCTAGAATGGTATCCATAACTCTAAGCTTTAATCTAAAGTTCCGAACTCTAATTTTATGTTTATGTCTAACATAAATATTTTGACCCAATTACAAGCATATTGTGTTTATACTTCCTAAGCATGTTAGACAATTATGACCCATAGCGTCACTATTTGTAAAAGACATTGTGGTTTTTGTACAAATTAATTATGTAGCAATGAAATTGTATTTTATCATTTTGTAATTTGATTACTTGAATATATGAATGATAAAAGTCCATATGATTAGTTCCGGATTATAAGATATGAGACAGTGTCAATCCATAAAGGTTTAATCATTAAATATCCCTAGTCGTAGTATTATCGAGACTGAACATCGATAATGCGGAATAGACTAGTATTGCACTTGTGCGTGTTATGGAAGTGTAACGTCATAGTTCTCATATATTTAAGTATTGGATACTTATGCAAGTGTGATAGGAGGTTGTGTTTACCGATGGTACGAAAACAGCTTCGCTCTAGATAGACCCCGCAGAATCCCATTGGTAGTATGACTATGTGTC
>SKCR01026220.1:0-63289 GCA_019454045.1 Zanthoxylum bungeanum | reverse complement strand
TTTTTTTTTTTGTTAGTCACCTTTTTCTTTCAACTCTTGAGAGAAATATAAGGACAATGATGGCTGGGGTTTTTCAATGTTAGAGTTCTGAAAAGAAAAATTATTTTTTCCTTTTTATACTTAGGATTTTTGTGGTAAAAAATTAAACAAAATCCTAAGCCTTTTACACCAAAATTTCGGCCACTCCTTGAATTTATTAACATCAAAATTCTTTTGATAAATGTCATCATAATGACATTAAAAGGATTTCTAAATGAAAAAATGTAACTTCCATTCCAAATTAAAAAGTTTCCAAAATACTTTTTTTGAAATCCATTAATCAAAATTCTTTATTAAATTATACAATATAATTTTATAATAAATAATTATCATATAATCATTTATTATGAAAACCATAAATTAAAATTAATATATAGTTTCAAGTGTGAAAAGAAAATATTATTAATCATATTAATAATAATATTTATATGTGAGTATATAATTGGACTATCCAATTATATTTAATTTTCTATAGTATATCGAGATAGCACGAGGACCAAATGGACCTACAGTTTCGAGCTTCAATAATATCGGAATATTAATTAAATTTTTTAATTAAATATTCTGAATTATTAACATCAGGTTATTCCACTAAAAATTTGAAGCTGCACTCTCGTTGCCATAGATAAATAATATAAGCCGAACTACGTCGGTGTTCATCGATATGGTCATTGCATACAAATTGGTCATTCATGAGTATCTCATAATTAAAGATGGGTCAAAAAATCTGTTATATCCCTCTTAATTATTTTTACCTTAAGTACTATTGACTCTCTAATGAATGATTTATTCAAAACCATTATAAATATTAATCTTTCTATTCGTAATAAAAAGACTTGAGCTCTTTAATTGTTCAAGTACCGAATCAACCCTTAAGGAAGGTACTCTTCTACTTCTCACAAGAATGAGTGAACTCCATATCTATGTAAAATGTCCCCAACTAGACAACATATCATATCCCCAAATTACGTAGCTATTGGTCGGGATTGCTACACCAACATCACATTTGTAAATTAAAGGACATAGCCTGCTATGCAGGATCTCGCAGTACTCTCAGGATTCAGATAAATCCATATATGTGTTAGACAATTATGACCTATAGCGTCACTATTTGTAAAAGACATTGTGGTTTTTGTACAAATTAACTATGTGATAATGGAAATTACATTTTATCATTTTGTAATTTGATTACTTTAATATATAAATGATAAAAGTCATTATGATTAGTTTCGGATTACAAGATATGAGACAATATCAATTCATAATGGTTTAATCATTAAATATCCCTAGTCGTAGTATTATCGAGACTGGACATCGATAATGCGGAATAGACTAGTATTGCACTTGTGCGTGTTATGGAAGCGTAACGACATAGTTCTCATATATTTAAGTATTGGATACTTATGCAAGTGTGATAGGGGGTTGTGTTTACCGATGGTATGGAAACAGCTTCGCTCTGGATAGACCCCGCAGAATCCCATTGGTAGTATGACTATGTGTCCATGGGAATCCGCATCAGGGTAGGTGTATTTGGTCTTAACCTGAGACTTGCATCGCTAGTACTTGCGACAATCAATACGCTTTGGTTTTGGTCGTCCAGGAGTTTAAAAGGTTCTGTGTACGCCTCTTTTGGGTTTATTGAGAATCGTAGTGTATTGGGTGTGATGTCAAGATGGAAGTATCACTTCAGTCATATGGAGATGATGATCACGCAAGGATGCAAAACTGGTACTCTAAGTGCTATAGCCATCGGGGAAGTATGACTAGGTCATGACTTTCCGATCATAAAGAGACTAGTTGCTTGTGATCCGATATATGCTTCGTACGAGGCAGACACTATTCCAGCCCCAAGCCTTGCATGTGACATCATATACTAGATCGCAATACGCAATACTACGTATACTACGCCTGACATAGATTATTTTTTCCTTTAAGAGTATTTCTGGAGAATTGGGGAGACACGGTGCTTTGCTAGAAGCCAACCATGTCTTGTAAATCGGTAAAAATATAGTACGAGGTACGTACGTGTTCGGATAGTCCGACGACCGGATTTACTGCCAACATAACCATGGATCTAATGGGCATAAATTGGTTTCTTGGCAAATAAGGTGATTCCTTAATTGGGCTTTGGTATTTGGGTTTGACCCATATTGACCAAAGTCCATGCCTTAAGAAATTAATTGAAAGCCCATTGGACTTTAATTAAATGACATTGGATGTTAATTGGGCTTTGAGACCCATTTAGATTAAATTTGGAATCTAAGTCGTAAAGGCGCATTTAAAAGTGTAATTATTTAATTTGGAATTAAATATAGAATTAGTATTGAATACGAATTAAATTAGATTTAAATTTTAGTTCGATATAATTCAAGAATTCGTACTTTGAGTATTTATTCTTAAACGAGTTGGACTCGCGCAAATCAAATCGTTGTTTGAACATTGGATGATCACTTTATTCAAAGATTAATTAATTGGATTAGATTGATTGAATAACATGTTTTGTGTGAATACATGGATGCGTTGAATGAATAATGTATATCAGATGGATATTAGAAGGGAAATGGCAATTTTGGAAATTGTTGTAAATTTAGAATTTATTAAATTGGACATGCGTGTCCAACCTTATCTATCTCGATTCTTTGTAATTCTCTTCTCACCTAATTCCCCTCAATGTTCATGAGGTTTATTTAATTGTATTATGTAATTGGGTAGAAGTTAGAATAGTGCTAGCCGGGGAGAGGAAATGGAATGATTTATTTTAGGAACAATCTGTGAGATATCCATCCGCATATCATTATTAATTTATTTACCGCGCCTTATTATGCTTTTAGAATGCATGCTTAAAGGTGTATGATGAGACCTAATCAAAGATAATAAATTGGTTGCCAATTTACGCGAAAAACCATCAACAAATATTAATCGTTTTCCTTCCATTGAGTGATTCTTACTCAAGATCCAAGATTGGAGGATGTGTTTGAATCATGAAGGCTCTGTTCCATATCGTATGTCTTGTCCAAGTTGTGATTTGTTGGCCAAAGTCAAGATCACTTCTTGTCCATCGACATCGATTACGAAGCTTTCCAAAGTCAATGGGTTCCGCTTAACTGGAATCATTAAGCTTGTTGTGTCAAAGCCAAAGCTTAGTTTATTCAGAGGAAATAGGTTAGGTAAATATATTGGATATATTGACATATATATTGTATATATGTTTCGGACTTGGAGGTCCACCTACCGGATCTAGGAATTGGATGAGATCCAATTGATCTTAGAGATCTACCTAGTTAAATATCATACATCTTGTTGGCCAAAGTCAAGGTTGTGTGTTATTTAATAGGATCCTAGCCCACTAGGAAACTAGGTTTCCCGAGTACTCAACAAAGGGTTAGAGGCTCGCCGAAAAATAGTGGGAGGCTAGTATTGAATTTGCAATTTCGTTCAAATACTTAGCTTTACGCGCTTTCAAATTATTTCGTCTATTATATTTATTAGTTGGACTAATATATTATTATTTTTCTTGTAACAGTTAGACTGTACCCATACATCGTTAATTGAATAGTTGGACTATTGCGATTAAGATGATAGGAAATTTAAGCATTAGAGATATTGTCATGGGCGATAATGTCTTTAATGACACAAACTTTCAAGACTGGGATATGAATCTCAGGATTGTCCTAGGATCCGAGAAGTTGCTCTACACTATAGAGAGACCTCTTGGGCCTAAGCGCAATATGATCAGTTGCTTGAGCTAGAGCTTTGGAAGACTCATAGCGATGACAACTCGACTGCTCAATCGGTAATGCTTTCTGCTATGACTCCGCAATTCCGTCGTCAGAACAAGGGATTGGATCCCTATGAGATGATGGCGAAGTTGCATGATCTTCACTGATCTAATCTTAGATCGCTGAGATATGAGTTGCAGAAGAAGCTCTTCCGCGCTCGCATGTCAGAGGGTACGTCTGTTGAGCACCATGTGTCACAGATGATTGCTAACATTGAGTAGCTCGGACAGATGGGCATTGTCTTCGAGGCTGAGACTTCAGTAGATTTGATCTTACAGTCTCTCCCCGACACTTGGAGTGGGTTCATCATGAACTATAATATATTGAACCAAGACCAAACTCTTGGAGAGTTGATGTCCACACTGCGCGAAGCAGAAAAAGAGCTCCTAAAGGTCAAGAAGCGCAAGGCACACTTCGCTTCAACATCTCAGACTCCGAGGGCTTGGCCCAAGGCGACTGGAGGTGTAAAGAAGAAGAAGAAGAAAGGCAAGGCCAAATCGTCAAAACCTTCTGGGAAGGGTAAGGGCAAATCCCAAGATGTATGTCTGCAGTGCGGCAAGCGGGGTCACTGGAAGCGTGACTGCCGCGAGTACAAGGAACATATGAAGGAAATCAAAGCGGGCAAGACACCGACTTCATGTATGTTTGTTATAGAAATAAACATGTCTACTAGTTTTAAAAATTGGATTTTTGATTCTGGTTGTGGTACTCATATATGTACTGATATGCAGGATCTGCAGATTAGCAGAAGACTGGCCTCAGGAGAGATCGACCTCCGCGTTGGAAATGGGACACGAGTCGCCGTTTTGGCCGTTGGCACTTTTGTTTTGGAAACGCCCTCGGGGCATGTACTTAAACTATCAGACTGTTATTATGTACCTAGATTGACTAGGAATATTATTTCTGTATGTATGTTAGCCCAATGTGGGTATACTTTTGTATTTAGAAACTCTAGGTGTTTTATGTATAAAAATGATATGGAAATTTGCACTGCTGATGTAAATAATGGTCTTTAAATTTTGAATATGAATCAATCTCAAACATATAATGTAACAAACAAAAGGCTCAAAGTAAGTAACAAAGATGAAACTTATATGTGGCATTGTCGTCTGGGACACATAAAAAAGACACGTATATCCATACTTTCTAATAGTGGGTACTTGGACAGATTTGATCCAAATTCATATGACGTCTGCAAATCTTGTTTATTAGGCAAGATGCCTAAATCACCTTTTAGCAGAAAGGGTGCACGTGCCACCGAACTGTTAGCCCTCGTTCATAGTGACGTATGTGGGCCCATGTCTAGCCAGGCTAGAGGTGGATATGAATACTTCGTAACCTTTACGGATGATGCATCGCGTTATGGTTATGTGTATCTTATGAGACACAAGTCAGAAACCTTTGAGAAATTCAAAGAGTTTCGACACGAAGTAGAAAAACAGACCGGCAAAAGTATTAAGACATTACGGTCGGACCGTGGTCAAATATAAAATTACTACACCCCTCTCACTGTAGCTACAGTAATCACTGTAGCGATCACTGTAGCTATAGTGAGATGAGTGTAGTAATTTTCGGTAAGAATTTATGTATGTCTATCATCTCTATTAGCTTGATTAATGGCCGATTGCTACCAAGAACAACAGAAATGAATTAAGCTTGGTGGTTAGCTTAAAACCTTACCCAAAATACAACCTAAACACTAAACCATATATATTAAAATAACCCTCAAGAGTTAAGATTGTTTTGGTATTAATAATTTTCCTAAAATTAAGTTTCAAGAGTTTGGAAATTTTTTTTTGCCGATCTTAAATAAGCTAGCCACCTCTTACTTACCAAGATTTGTTCAAGAGTAAATTTATGATGGTGGTAAGATTGGTGGTGAAACTTGGAACTTGGAACTTAAAGTTTGGTTGAGAAAGCTTGGAGATGGATATATCCTTATCTTTGTTAAATTAATTTGATTAATTTTGGATTGTAATTGGTGTAGCTATGAACATGTAATTGTTATAATTTAATTAGTTTAAATTATATACATTGATTTAATTATACAAGTGTTCTTCATGTATTTGTAAGAAGTTATATGTGTGTGTATGAGAAAAATTTGTTGTTGTGTATGTTGTTTGGAATATAAAAGTGCGCGGGAAAAATTCCCGAAATATTCAGAATCGATCCCAATGCGTTTTGAGAATTTACCAAAAAATTATAATTATAATTTCACTAAAATTACAATTTTTGCCACTGTTATAAAGTTTTGAACTACTGTAGCAGTTTGTATAAAGCGTAGGAAAATTCCCAGAATTTTTCAAAATCGTTCCGGGGGCGTTTTGGAAATTTTTGGCAAAGGCCGCACTAAGGGTAAAACTATAATTTTTAAAATTACAGCTTATCTGATCCGGTTATTTGGCTAAATTGGTTCATCGGTTCTCCCGATTGTTGGGATATATGCCCTAGAGCTTCATGTAATGTAAACATAATTATTTGTTATGAAATAAAATATGCATTATTCATTTATCAAATGTTTGATTTAAATCGCATATTGTAAATTATCTTATTTACCCTGATTACTCATGTGCCTTCAGACTTAATGTATGAGTATCATACACATTAGAATTTAAGTATGAAGTTAGTAATCTAAAATAGTCCATAGAGAGCAAATAAAACGGATACTTTGTTTGTGGTTTATCTATAGTTACGGTCCATTTTATAATTGTATGGCGACCTTGATCCGGGATCGTCCATGTGGTGACATGAGAACGAAGACATCTTATATGATGTGATCATATAAGACTAGACCCAGATATAAATGAGTTTATTATAATATCTGTTAAAATAAAGAAATTCATTTCAATCTACTAGATGATCATATATGGATTGATCGGAATATTAAGTGTACTGCGAACTCCTGTATGGCAGGCCAAGGGAAAGGGTGGGGTCCATTGAGTAATTCAAGATTATTAATCTATGAACAATAGACTAATGGTGGGTTTAGATATGAAAATTGCTTTCCCCCTCACAGCCCACCCATTGTCCCCCTATAAAGTGATGATATTACCCTTCTTCTTTTAAATAAATTATTTTTTGATTTAATTATGAAAAGCCTCTTATTTTATTTTATTTTTATTATTTTATTTAGTTCTTTTATTTTTTTTATTCTAATTTATTTTTTCTTTATATAAGTATTTTGTTCTCTTTTACTTATTTAATACATCTTTATATATTTTTTTGTTTCTTTATTTATTTAATTTTTTATATTCTTTATTAATTCATTTAATAATTGTTCATTTTTGACTAAAACAATTATACGAATTGCTTGCGAACAAATACTTTTTTCAAATGAAAAGTCTTATATCAATCTTATTTTAGCCATGTTCAAAGAAGAGCCCATGTAATAATACACAAAAAAAATACATAAAAATGTATTAAAATAGAAATTATAATTTATGTTGTCTCCAAAGTCTTCTCTTGACGGCTTGACGTACTTGGTGTTTTTATATTTTTACATATATTTCTTTTTTTGTGTATTATTACATGTACTCTTCTCTGAAAATATATTTTGCTAACATATAAAAGATAAAATTTTCTGTTATACATAAGTAGTGTTAAATAAATTAAATAATAACCTAAAGAAAATTAAATAAGAATAATAGAAAAAATTGAGATAAAAAAATCAAAAAATACAATAAAATAATTAAATTAAAAAGTAAAATAAGGAAATAAAATAAATAAATAAATAAGTAGTTTTTTTAAAGGAGTATGGGTATTATTGTCATTTAAAAATTAAAACAAGAAAATAAAAAAAAAAGACATTTATTTAAATAAAATAATTAAATTACAAAAAAAGTCATTTGTAATTAAATAATATTGTTAACCAATTATGAAAATGCCCCTAACTAAAATTACATATCAACTTATTACATTAGTTATTAATATTTTATTAATTTATTATGAACTATTGATTTATTAGTTAATAAATTATTTTTTATTTATTAATAATTAATAATTTTTTATTATTAATTTAATTTATTAAATATTTAATTAGTACTAATTTATTATTGTATTATTATTAACATTAATAATATGGAAAATGATAAACGATGGAAGTGAAGGGTGATATAATAGTACGTAAAACTAATTACAAAATACTTTGTACTATACATAAAAAATAATACTTTTGAATGACATAATACATGTATTTTATGACTACTGTCATTCTTTAATCGATAAATCAATACTCTAATAATATTATATTATTAATTAAATAGAAATGGATAGTTTTGGAATTTAAAAAGAGAGTTCAAGGAATGAGATTCCTCCAGAGGGCTGGATAGAGATGAACTCTGATGCGGCAGTAGGGGCCTGCAACTGTAAAACATGCCTTGGGGTGGTTTTCAAAAATTCGGAAGGGGAGGTCTTATGTGCAGCAATTAGGGGATTAAATTTTAATGGAGTTATCCAGGTAGCGGAAGCTAAAGCTATAAAGTTTGGTCTCCAGGTTGCGGAAGAACTAAACTTGCGCCAAGTGATTTTGGAATCTGATTGTAATCAGTTAGTGGAGTTGATTTTAAACAGGAAGGGCACGATGACGGAAAATTTGTGAATTATTGAAGATATTACTGACAAGCTAGCTAGATTAGATAATTTTGAAGTTAGCTATGCCTCCCGTTTTTGTAATACTAGTGCTCACGCTCTTGCTAAACTAGCAATTAGCGTTGATTACCCTATTATTTGGAAAGATAGTTTTCCTTCAATATTAGGTGTATTTTTCCTCTTAAGTAATGATATTATATTTTTTCAAAAAAAAAAAAAAAAAAAAATTCTCCCTTTAAATCCAACTCTGGCTCTCTTTTTTTTTCTTTTTTTTTTCCTGATAAGAAGTCCCTCCTATAACCCAAAAAAAAAAATTAAAAAAAAAAAAAAAAAAAAAACCAAAAACAAAATATATTGCTGTAAAACGATGTCGCAGCCATAGAGAATCACATATCCTTAACAAATAAAACAACCATAACTTCCAAACAAGAAGTAATAGTTAATTAATGTAGAAACAAAACCACAGTTATAAGTTTGCTACTGCTTCCATTACTATTTATTCATCCATTCATTTCCTCATCTGGGATTATTATTTTCTTTCAATCTTTCTATTTGTTTTAATTATTTTATATATATATATATATATATATATTTTTCCAAAGAGGCAAAGATATGCAGAAGCCTAGAAATGGCACATTTACTTTATATACTTGCATTGGCATTCCACCGAAGATTAATTCTGCTGGCTTGGCAAGGCAATTTGTAGATCATGTTTTTGGTTACAAATGGATGGATTATACAACTCCCAGAATCATGTTGCTCATTTCTTCCATGTTCATCCTTACTCAAGCTTTTCATTCTCTGCTCATGCGCTTTGGAATTCCCATTTTCATCTCTCAGATTTTTGTATGCATTTTCTCTCTCTTATTTATTTATTTATTTATTTTTGAAAAAATGACAATTGCCCGAATTTTCATTTTGTTTAATTAATTGAGTCATTTTTATCTAATTTTGAAATTTCAGATAGTTTTTGGGTAATCAAATACTCATTCTTGAATCCTTTTAGACAAATTAGTGACTAAAGCTAACCAACATGCATTTTATGATTAATTTTAGTCACCATTTTTTTCCCATTTAGTCTCTTTACCATTTTTGATCATTTAAAGATAATGTGTGTGTGTGAACAGGCAGGCATATTTCTCTCTCGATCAGCATTAGAAGTTGTAAAAATGGCTGACAAAATAATTACACCAGACGTTATACAATTGATTGATACAACAGGGCACATTGGCTTTTCATTTTTCATGTTTCTAAGTGGGGTGAAAATGGACGCAAGAATGGTAGCTAAAGTGGGAAGAAAGGCCTTGTATATTGGCATCCTATCAGTGGTATCACCATTAGCTTTTAATTTTGCATTATCAAGCTATTTCAATAGAAACACCGTACATAAAGGGAGGAACGGTTTCTATGTTTCCCCAACATATTATATCACATCTTTTCCAGTGGTCATATCCCATCTTGCTCATTTGAAGATCCTGAATTCGGAACTTGGTAGGCTAGCACAATCATCAGCTATCGTTGCTGATTGTTTGAGCTATATTTCTATCCTATGTATGACATTTTTAAAACTATCACGCATATCTACGCAGCAAGCATTTCTCGCATTTGCAGATGTTCTTATCTACATTACCATCGTTATGTTTGTGGTGCGACCAGTGATGTTATTGATAGTGAGATTGACATCGGAAGGAAGGCAAGTAAGCCAGACAGGCTTATCCGTTGTCTTGATAATTTTCCTGTTGTTTCTGAGGTGTCTTCCTCGGTTTTTTACTGAATTTAGGGTGGTGGGGCTTTATATTCTTGGTTTAGCAGTCCCTCATGGACCGCCGTTGGGATCTACACTGGTGAACAAGTTTGATTGCATGGTTTCGGGTCTCTTCGTGCCAATATTTGTCACGGCATCTGCTATGAGGGTTGCAGATTGGAGTATCCATTCTTTTAAGAATATGATAATGATGAAAAATATAACAGTAGCAGCTGGAACAATTTTGATCAAATTTGTGGCCTGTTTGTTGCCACTGCTGTACTGGAAAGTGCATAAAAATGATGCAATTGCTCTTGCTCTCATAATGAATACTAAAGGCATTGTTGAGATGGCTTATCACACCTTTGAAAGTGATGCAACGGTACTTAAATTCAACCTTATTCTTCTACTTTATGTTATGTGACATTGCAATTTCTTTTTCTTTTTCTTTTTCTTTATCCGATTTTTTTCGCAGGAATTTAAGTTGTGACACTTGTGTATTTTTCTTATGCAGAATATAAGTTATGGTATGTTCCGTTTTATGCTTTGTATTGTTGTTGTAATGGGAAGCATTGTGCCTATTTTCGTGAGAAAATTGTACAATCCTTCGAGGAAATATGCAGGGTATCAGATAAGGAAACTCGTGGATTGCAGTCCCAATTCAGAGCTGCAAATAATTTCTTGTATCCATGTACCAAACAATATCAGCTCTGCCATTAATTTCTTGAGCATTTCTTGTCCTAGAAGAGAAAGCCCCATTGCTGTTAGTGCACTTCATCTCATCAAACTTAATGACCAAGCAACACCAATCTTTGTTTCCCATCAAAAGAAAAACAATCATGTCTCTGCTTATAACTACTCAGAAAATGTCATTCTTTCTTTTAAGAAATTCGAGGGACTCCATTGGGAAGCTGTATCTGTAAACGCCTTCACAGCTATTTCCCCACCTGATATAATGCACGATGATATATGCACACTGGCCCTAGACAAACTTGCCTCTCTTATCATACTCCCATTTCATCGAACATGGTACATTGATGGCTCTCTTGAATCCGAAGACCTAACTGTTAGGAACCTAAACAGGATCATCCTAGAAAAGGCACCTTGCTCAGTGGGAATCCTTGTTGACCATGGCAACATAAAGCGTCCTGTAACACATTTGGACTCATCATCAGATTCGGTGTTTAACGTTGCGATGATGTTCGTGGGGGGTAACGATGACAGAGAGGCGTTAACCTACGCGAAACGAATGGCAGGTGACGACAAGGTTAGGCTCACGGTAGTGCATTTCATTGCGGCAAGTGATGATGGGGAATTACATTGGGAAACAATACTTGATTCAGAGGTCTTGAGGGATGCTAAGAACAGTGAATACATAAGATATTTGAAGTATGTTGTACAAGATGGAGCTGAAACAGTGAAAATTATTCATTCAATGGTGAATGAATATAATCTTGTTATTGTGGGAAGGAGAAACAATTTGGAAAGTCCACAAACATCTTGTCTCAAAGAATGGAGTGAGTTTCCTGAGCTTGGAATTTTGGGGGACCTGCTTGCTTCAAAAGATCTTGGTGGAAAATGTTGTGTCTTGGTTATGCAGCAACAAAAAAAATTAGTCTAGCCTTGATGTAATCCAATGATTTTGGTTTCATTGTGCCTGCTGGGTAAATTTGCTGATTAGATGCATAAATTTTTTATTTTTTTTTTGGTAATATTTGAAAGCTTTTCAATTTTTTTTTTCTTTTAAGACATGAGAAATAGCATTTATTATTTATGTCCCTTTGAAAAAAAGGTAAGGATGAGAAAAGTCTAAATTAATTTTTTTAGCAGCTATCTTATTTAGGATTCGAACCTCTGCTAAAAAGGAGAGCGGGGCCTTGTACACAAGTTCGGTATCTTACAGTGTTCAACAACCCTTTTTGTGGGTGTTGTGTGTTTAGAGAGGGAGAGGCACGACCAAAGAGAAAATAATATTGAATTGTTGGATTTATTTGAGGCTCTATAGCCGGTGTTTGCCTTCTTGTACGAGGTTCTTGATCGCGATTTTCACACGTTATGCAAACATATGTATCGTTCAAGTAATAAAAAAGTTATCGATCCCACGAGAACTTATCACTTACGTTACTAATTATTGAAACTACTTACCTACGAGTATCTAATTGAAATTGAAGGATGATTGTTAGTTGAGTTTGACTAAAACTAAAGCAATTAAATAAAACTACGATAAATTCCAAAGGAAAATAATAAAGAGAAAACTTTCAGGGTTGTGAATCCGCCCAGTATTATTCTAAAGATGAATTGGTTTTTCTATACTCATGTAATATTTTGGTTCATTAACCTGGAACACTAAAATATCCACATAAGTCTCTTTCGATGGTCATGTGTAAATATTCAAAGAAATTTAATTAACTATGTTTCTATGTTAAATAAGAAACCCCAAATTTATTAAATTCAAGTTCCAATTATGGCTACACCCGTCCTAAATGTATATTTATATCCTTGAGGGAAATCCCTAAGATGAGATCGTGTGCTATTGAACTTAAAGCTAAACCTAAGATCCATTTGTCAAGTTCATCTAAGTTTATCACCTCAATTTTATTGGTGATCAAACAATAAGAAGCATTAAGATCAAGATTCAATAAACAAGCCAAAATATCACACAAGATATAAGAAAACTCAATTTATAAACTCATAAATTTTAGGTTTCATCACAACCCTAGATTATAGATATAGTTATTACACATGCTCATAAACTCTAAATAGATATTCAACAATACATAAACATTAAAGAATTAAAAGGAATAAGAAACTTTGTCGAGATCGTCAATCATGTGCTTCTTGCTATTGAGTTTCTGAGTTGTGATCCTTTGATGTGCTTTGTTTTCTCTCCAAAATCACCTTGGAGGCTCTGAAATTACAGTATGAAAAACTCCTTTCGTTTTGGGATGAGTTGTGGCTTATATAGGAAGTCTTAGGGGTGGTTTCTTCTCAAGGACGATTCTGACTATGCACCCAGAGTCGCGACGCAAATGAAAGAGTGTCGAGCCGCTCTCTTTACTTTCACTGGCGCATCGCGACCCGCAATGGTCGGCATCGCAACGCGTCATTTACTCTGTATTCTGCCAAGTTTTTATTCTATCGCGCGTCCCGACGCGCAATCCAGCATCGGGACGCTCGTTTTGACTCTAAATTTGGCATGATTTGCGTATTTTGCCATTTTGTCATTGATTCTCAATATTATTTTTACCTGTAAAATGAACTCAAAGCACATCAAAGTACTCATAAAACTTGAGATAACTCACAAAATATCAAGCTAGAGGGGCGATAAATATATGAATATTGGTCGGTCATCACACCCTCAAACTTAACATTTTGCTAGTACTCAAGCAAAATAAATAAAAGTAAAATTAAATAAATAAACTAAAACTAAATTAAAATAAACCACTTTCGTAGGGATAACGATTGCATTTAGCATATGCAACAATCATTTAAACCCCTAGGTGGCTGTAGCGGATGAGTTGTAGTATCGTGATGGCTTATATCGATGACACGCACAAACGTCATTTAACATGCACATGCAATCACACAAAAATGAAAAAATAATTAACTTCAATTCCAATATACGACATGTGCTAGTCTTCTAGGTTATAAGATTATTCACTTTAAGAATTGTTTTATAATAGTAATATTATCTCAATGTCGGACCATCCAGTATCCAGTATTGCTACATGATTATTCTAAAGTCGGTGTCATTCTCAACATATTTATATATCAATCTAATATGCATAATGACATTACCATTAACAAGATTGAACTGAAAATGTAGTTAATTTATTAGTAAATAATAAAATATAATGTACAATACATTATTCAGATTGGCGCGCCAAGCACCTGTAGGGTTTTATGGCAAAAATCCGGTAATGCAGCGGAAACGCGGAAAATCAAAAGTCTCCGATTTCAAAATTTTTCTTGGATCAATTAAATAAACTTATTTATCTAATTACCCAATTATTAAATTCTGACATTTTACAGGAGAAATCAAATTTCTTGGTAGTTGCCGAATTGCCCCACAAGTTTACAAATTGATCATTTTAGTCCTAAAATTGTCAAATATAATTTTGGATGATTCTAAATCATTTCTAAAATGATTTCCAACATGCCCAACACATCAAAATCAGATTGCAACAAAATCCCCAAATTTTTGCTAATTGCCGAAACCACACAGTTTTCAGTTTTTGCAATTTGGACCTTTTTTGTTCAAAATATGTCAAGATTAAATCCAATCAACTCAAAAATTAATATGCATGATATACACACCATAATACATCACATATATGAAAAGCCCCAAATTTGGAAAATGTCCATAACCCTAATTTTATAATTTCTTCAAATTGACAAATTTTACCAAATCAATTAGATCCAACACTTTAATTCAAACTTTACCACACCAAACAAGTCTCACAATCATGAAACAACTAAAGAAAAATTCTAATTCATCAATGAGTGGCTTAGCAACTCTAGAATGCCAACTTGATTATCAAATAATCAAAAGTGAGCTTATGAAACCATTTCAAGCTTACTTTGAAACCATACATGCATTCATCTTTCAAACAAGTTCAAAACAAATCAAAACACAAACTAAAAGTTTAGAGACAACATCCTAGAAACACATGTTGAAGCTAAGCATGATAGAAATATTTTCTTAGTTGAAAAGTTTAAAGAAAGACTTACAAAAATCAAAATATTTCAAGCTTTTCTTCTTGTTCCTTAATTTTTTCTCTCAACTCTATTGTGTTTATTTTGTGTAAATTGTTAACCTAATCCACCAAAAATGAAACAAAACAATATATACTTCACAAATCTACCCTTGGCCGAATTTGGAAGCATACTAAATATCTAGATATTATTTTTTTTGTTTCAATTAATTTTGCTTTATCAACTTGTGTAAATAATCATTAAACCATTTAATGATTTTCAAAAAGACAAATAAAGCAACTCATCGCATTTCCAAAAAAATATCAAAACTTAAGATATTTATATTTTTAATTAACTTAATTATTTAACAATTAAATAATTAAATAATTATTTAAATACAAATATTTTAAATATATGTATTATAGTTACTTTAAATATCCAAATACATATATATTTATGATATAAGTCAAATATCACAATTTGACATTTAATTAATGTGTATTTAATAAAATATATCATTAAATACAAATACACAATAATTAGGAAATGACCATTAGGTCCCATCGCATGTATTTTTCTTTTAACATTTAAAAGACTTATAAATAATCACTATTATTCATAAGAATTGCCCTAGTGCTCTACGAGTATAGTTCACTAGTGAGACTCTAGATTCAGACATATCCGTCACGAAATCCAATTTCGTGTCCATAATTTACCCACCCATAAATTATGACGACCACAGATAAACTCGCGGAATCATACAGGTCGAGGTCATGGCATATGTTTAATTCCTCCGTCACACGTATCCGAATATATCCCAGAGATATAGATGTAAATGTCAAATCTCTATAGGGACAATCCCGTCGACGTCTCTATTAGCAATCTCTAAAAGAACACTTAGAACTCACTTATAAAGTGTACCACGGGCCCATGATTTTTATCTGATCGCTAATCATATATGGACTACCTATGCTCTGTACACAGAACTGACGAAACCTATCTCGACACACACAAGACACCCTGAGGATCTATCCACACCCAACGAACAAGCAGAGGTATGATCTGAATAGTTCGGTCACGTGACTGCCATTTAAGTGTGGAAGATGTCTCATGTGCCCACAGTGGTATCTCAAGTCGAAGAATCACAAATGCTACTCAACCCGAGAAGATTCTTATTGACATTGGTGTACCATCTATTAAGAATCTTCGGTGAATCGTTTAGTGTTTATCCGCTATAAACACCTACACGTATATACGAGTCTCCAAGACTCATGGTTCATTGAGAAACCATTGGAATCATATATTCCAGTATAAGACATGTACCGGTCTCAACCGGTTTACTTTACTGATCAAGTATTGTAAACCTTGACCAGGAACAGTCTAAGAATGACAGCGTCATGATATAATTCAATGTCAGTTGCAACGCTTTTGCAACTGCATCATGACTAATCATTCTAAGGTCTATTACGTTTTTACCATATAAGAAGATATATTATATTATAGAAACTGCTTATTTTTTTCATAATAAAATGTTTACAATAGTATTTACAAGGAAATACAACAGAGAATTGGCGCTCTGAGCACCCACCCCAACAAAATCTCCCACTTGCTCTAGTGCCAATATCGATTGTATCTAATACCCATAGACTCCACATGTTTATCAAATAACTTCGGAGGTATGGCCTTCGTATATTGGTCTGCTACATTATCTTTACTTGGTACCTTGCACATGACAATATCCCCTCGTGACATAATCTATCTAATGATGTGGTACTTATGTTCCACATGATTTGACTTCTGATACGCTTGTGCAATGGCTCCAGTATTATCACAATATAACGGAATCACATTCTCGATACTTGACATAACCGTACCTTGACAGATCATCGGTAAAGGTAACGAAGTACGAATAACCATTGTGAACAGTCTGAATTAGTGGACCATATACATCAGAATGTACGTGTTCTAGTAAGTAAGTGGCGCGGTGTCCAACACCAAAAAATGGGGCTTTGGTCATCTTACCCTGAATATATGATTCACAAGTTGGATAGGGTTCAATGGTGAGATATGATATCAAACCATTCCTAAACAATTGGGTAAGGCATTTAACGCCTATATGACCTAGCCTCAAGTGCCATAGTTCAATATTATTAACAACGGGTAAACTACGTTTATTAATCCTAATATTCTAAATATCTCTAGAAGTATGCAATGTGTAATGACCATGCTCATTTGGACAATAAAAGATCTGAATATTACGTTTATCATATAAATACAAAGAACAGTTCTTAATATTAACATGATAAACTTCTGTATCTAATACAAAAAAGAGATATAATATTTTCTACACATCCTGGTACAACGTAGCAATCATACAACAAAAGGCTCCCATTCGGCAAAGGGATCTCGCATACTCTATCTGCAACTTCATCCAGAGAGTCTCCACTCCCAAAGTGCAATTGCATCTCTCCAGGCTTTAGTTTCTTACTTTTCTTCAGCAACTGTAACGAATTGAAAATGTGAACAGGACAAGCAGAATCCAAAATCCAGTTGGATGTAACAATTTCACAAGCCAGTGAGATATCAATAACTGGAAAAATAAATGTACCTGATGTAGATGCTCTCTCATTCCTAATCTGGGCAATGTAGTCAGGACAGCTCCTTTTCCAGTGCTCGACTTTGCTGCAGTGATGGCATTATCGATGTCCAATCAACGTACCCAATCAGCTTCATTTCTCTATCTCTATAGAGTTTTATGCCTAAAACATAGAAAGCCTCTCCCAGGTCATTCATAGAGAAATTCTTACAGAGGTAAGCTTTGACGCCTTGCATCATCCCTATATCATTCCCAATGATTATGATTTCGTCAACATAGAGGACTAAAAATATCACCATGCTCCCACTGGCCTTCTGATACACACATGATTCTTTTGAATTCTTGAGAAAACTAGACAATCTAATAATCTTGTAGAATCGAAGATTCCAACTTCGTGAAGCTTGTTTAAGTCTATAAATGAACTTATTAAGCTTACATACCATACCCGAGTTCTCTCTGGACGCAAAACCTTTCAGCTGTTCTATATAGATTTCTTCATCAAGAAATCCATTTAGAAAAGCTGTTTTGACATCTATTTGCCAAATCTCGTAGTCATTATACGCAGCTATAGAAAGCAAAATCCTAATAGACTTAAGCATTGCTACTAGCGAAAATATTTCATCGAAGTCGATGTCAGGTCGCTGCGTGTAACATTTTACTACCAGTCAGGCCTTATAGATTTCAACCTTTCCATCAGGCCCGCGCTTCCTCTTGTAAACCCATTTACAACCGATAGGAATAATTTCTTCGGGAAGCGGAACCAAGTCCCAAACTTGATTCTCATACATTGAGTCTAACTCGGATTTCATGGCACTTTGCCACTTCACGGAGTCGATGTCCAACATCAATTATCTATAGGTAAAAGGATCAGTTTCTTCAACTAAGAGAACATCGAGACTCTTTTCTTGTATCAAATACAAGCGTTCAGGAGGTCTAGATACCCTTTGTGACCTACGGAGTGTGTGTGTTGAAGGTTCTTCATCTACTTGAACTTCAGGTTCCTCCGTTGGTTCGTTGTTTTCAGGTTAGACTTCATCAAGTTCAACTTGTCTATGATTACCACCTTCTGACAAAAATTCTACTTCTAGAAATTTTACGAAGCGAGCTACGAACACATTTCGATGCTCGGTATCATAGAACATATATCCCTTCGTATTCGAAGGATATCCAACAAACCTAAATTTTTGCCCTCGAGGCGAAAGCTTATCTTGCTGAGCCATCCTGACATAGGCAGGACAACCTCAAACCTTAATATAATTAAGATTTGGTCTCCTACCAGTCCATATTTCATATGGAGTCGTAAGAACAGCTTTTGAAGGAATCTTGTTCAAATGATGTACAACTGTTAAAAGAGAGTAGCCCCATAAGTAATAGGGCAAATCTGTAAAACTCAACATAGATCAGACCATATCCAATAAAGTCTGATTTCTCCTCTCAGACACTTCATTGTGTTGTGGAGTACCTGGAGGAGTATATTGAGCGAGAATCTCATTCTCTTTCATATAATCCATGAACTCACTGCTCATATATTCACCGCCTCGATCAGATCGAAGGCATTTAATATATTGACCAGTCTATTTTTCTATTTCATTTCAGAACTCTTGAAAGTTTTCAAATGTTTCTGATTTATGTCGCATCAGATAGACATAACCGTACCTTGACAGATCATCGGTAAAGGTAACGAAGTACAAATAACCATTGTGAACAGTCTGACTTAGTGGACCATATACATCAGAATGTACGTGTTCTAGTAAGTAAGTGGCGCGGTGTCCAACACCAAAAAATGGGGCTTTGGTCATCTTACCCTGAATACATGATTCACAAGTTGGATAGGGTTCAATGGTGAGATATGATATCAAACCATTCCTAAACAATTGGGTAAGGCATTTAACGCCTATATGACCTAGCCTCAAGTGCCATAGTTCAATATTATTAACAACGGGTAAACTACGTTTATTAATCCTAATATTCTAAATATCTCTAGAAGTATGCAATGTGTAATGACCATGCTCATTTGGACAATAAAAGATCCGAATATTACGTTTATCATATAAATACAAAGAACAGTTCTTAATATTAACATGATAAACTTCTGTATCTAATACAAAAAAGAGATATAATATTTTCTACACATCCTGGTACAACGTAGCAATCATACAACAAAAGGCTCCCATTCTGCAAAGGGATCTCGCATACTCCATCTGCAACTGCATCCAGAGAGTCTCCACTCCCAAAGTGCAATTGCATCTCTCCAGGCTTCAGTTTCTTACTTTTCTTCAGCAACTGTAACGAATTGAAAATGTGAACAGGACAAGCAGAATCCAAAATCCAGTTGGATGTAACAGTTTCACAAGCCAGTGAGATATCAATAACTGGAAAAATAAATGTACCTGATGTAGATGCTCTCTCATTCCTAATCTGGGCAATGTAGTCAGGACAACTCCTTTTCCAGTGCTCGACTTTGCTGCAGTGATGACATTTTTCTTCGGATGCCCTCTTGGGATTTGCTATCTTTCCTTTCGGTGGAGGACCGAAACCCTTCTTCTTCTTCGTTTTCTTATTCTTTCCTTTTGGCCAGGCCTGGGAAGAAGCAGAGAGTGAAATAGGTTTCGGAGGGTGAGTCGGTACTTTCTTCCATAGGTCATCTTCCACCGTGATCAGCATCTTATGCAGTTCATGATAGGAACAGATAATCCCATTCATGTTGAAATACATCACGAATTGGCGATATGAAGCTGAGAGCGAACCAAGAATGACACTCCTACCGAGAATTTCATTCAGAGGGAGATTATGTTGCCTCAATTGTTCAATCAAATCGATCAAGTGAAGAACATGAAAGCTCACAACTTGCCCTTCGTCCAGTCGTGCATGGAACAGTTCTATGGCAACTTTATGAAAAATAATTTGTTCTTAGTTCATATACGATTCTCTTAATCGCATCATCATACTATACACATCTTTCACGCCATAGTATTGTTTCTTGAGTCCCGGTGCCAGTGAACTTAAGATGTATGATTTAACTTTTAAATCATCATCTTTCCAAGCTTGGAAAACTTCATATTCCTTCGGTGTTGCGTCCTCAGACACAACAAGGGGCAGCGGACACTCGAGTACATTTTTCAACTTTTCGGAATAAAGGATAATCATTTAATCCAAATCCCTATCGATGAAGTTCTCAGCGCCTTTAAGTTTATTTGTATCCAATATACGCGCAAATGGATTAGTCGATTGTGCTGCCATCGCAAATCTATCATATAGATTATGATAAACGGTTAGAAGAAATAAGCAGTTTCAAATAATATCGAAAGCATTAACTAGATCACAGATTTTAATCTAAAAATACCCTTCCCACTAAATCATACAATACTGTAATCCCAAAACAGAATACAAAGATTTAATAATTAAATTAAATACAAATAATGAAAAGTGGATCCCATTAATATATTTCAGATCATAGTTTGTCACGTTCTTGTTGGACAGTTATGACCCATAGCGTCACTATTTGTACAGATCATGGTGTTGTTGTACAAATTAACTATGTGACAAAGGAAATTGCTCTTTTATCATTTGTGATTAGATCACCAAGATGTATAAATGATGAAAGGTCCATATGATTAGTTCCTGGATTGAGATGATATGAGACAGTATCAATCCATAAATGTTTAATCATTAAATATCCATAGTCGTAGTATTATCGAGATTGGACATCGATAATGCAGAATAGACTAGTATTACACTTGTGCGCGTTGTGAGGGCATAACGACATAATTCTCATATATTTGGGTATTGGATACTTATGCAAGTGTAGTAGGATGTTGTGTTTTACCGATGGTATGGAAAACAGCTTCGCTTTGGATAGACCCCTCGAAATTCCATTGGTAGTATTACTATGTGTCTATGGAAGTCCGAATCAGGGTAGGTGTATTTGGTCTTAACCTGAGACTTGCACCGCTAATACTTGCGACAATCAATGTACTTTGGTTTTGGTCGTCCAGGGCTTTAACAGGTTATGTGTACGCCTCTTCTGGGTATATTGAGAATCGTAGTGTATTGGGTGTGATGTCGAGATGCAAGTATCACTCCAGTAATAATGGAGATGATGATCACGTAGGATACGGAACTCGTTCTCTTATATGCTGCAGCTATCGGGATATTATGACTAGGTCATGTTTATCCGATTATAGAGACTAGTTACCAGAGATCCGATATGGGCTTCGTACGGGGCAGACAAATTTCCAGCCCCAAGCCTTGTACGTGACATCTGATACTGGATCAAGATACGCAATACTACGTATACTACGCCTGATATAGATCACATATTCCTGTAAGGATATTTCTGGAGAATTGGGTAGGCATGGCGCTTTGCTAGAAGCCAATCTTGTCTTGTAAATCGGTACAAACGTAATACTAGGTACGTACGTGTTCGGATAGTCCGACGACCGGATTTACTGCCAACATATCTGGGGATCTCATGGGTCGCTTCCCGAAGATTCACCGATGACGTATGACTCACACTTTATTAATCTGGGATTAATTAAATGAGAGAGATAAAATTAATCTGGGATTAATTACGGAAATATTTTATCTGGGATAAAATATCAATTAAAGAGAGAAAACGATTAATTTGGAATTAATTGATAAATTAATATATTCGATATATTAAACGAAATTGGATTTCGACGCGGAATTAAAATTAGATTTTAATTCAGGCGAACGAGTTAATTTAGAATTAATTCATTAGCGACGTGAATAGTGATTTTGCTAGGCACAATTATTTAATTACATCGCAACGGAAAATTCGTTAATTTGGAATTAGCGAACCCGAGCCCGAGAGTGTTTGCGAGCGCACTCGCATTTCGAATTCAAGTGCGGCCCGCAAGTCACATCAAGCGTCAAATCACTAGTCAATCGATTGATGTGATGTCTTGTCACTTTCAGTGATTTAACTACTAGTCACTTTTGATGTGAATAATGATGGAGGTGGTTGAGGCTTTATTGCTTTGACTTTTGAAAATTTGAAAAGTGAAATTTGGTATTTGTTTTGGAAATGAAATTAACCAAAAACACTTAATACATTTTCTCCTCTCTCTCTCCATGATATACGGTTTTTGAAACCAATTTCCTCTCTCCCTCATTCGGTTTTTGAAACCAATTTCCTCTTTTTTTCTCTCAAAAACCGAGAGCAACAAGAAGGTAGAAGGAAGATTTGTGGCAAATCTTTCCATTGCTAGCACACAAAGGGTCATCCTAAGGTGATAGGGAACTAATTTCATGAGCATGGAATCACCATTAGCAAAAGCTTGGAGCTTGAAGAACACAAATGAGACCACCATGGAAGCTTGGCCGAATGCACCTTCAAAAGCCATAAAAAGTTTTGTTCTTCATCGCATCCAATCCGATCAATGTAAGTATGTTTCCGCCGTACTTATTGAGTATTCAATATATTAGTTGGACTAATAATTAATGTTGTTTTAATAAACAGTTAGACTGTAATTCAAACTAATTCATTATAGTTGATTATATAATTGGATTATAGTAATCAATATATTTGAATTAACCATTTCAATTAATAGTTGATTTTATAATTGGATTATAGTAATCAATATAATTGAATTTAACCTATTAAATTATAGTTGATTAAATAGTTGGACTATAGTAATCATTATAATAAATAGTACCTAAAATCGTTGATTAAATAGTTGGACTATTAGAATCAAGATAATTGAAATATTAGTGTTTAAAACATAATCCTGGGTGAAAATGTATTTAAACGACTTTAATTTTCAAAATTGGGAATAAAACTCCAGGATGGTCCTGAAAATTAATAAGTTACTTTATTTGATAAAATAACATATTAGGCTTAAGCCTGGAGTTAAGAAAATAGTAGAACATGATATTTGGAAGATTCATGTGATGATAACTTTAGTGCTTAATCCATTATACTTGCCAAATAGACTCCTTAATTTCTTAATCAGAACTAAGGATTAGATCCTTATAGTATGATAAAGAAATTGAAGGATCTTCATAGATCTATTTTAGATCTTTGAAGTACTAAATTGCAATAGTAAAATCTTGGAGAGTTAATGGCTATACTCAAGGAGTCAAAGCCAAAGTTTGCAATAAGGCAAGAAGCGCAAGGCGCATCTTACTTCAATATTCCAGAAGGCCAAGGCTTGGCCAAAGGCTTCTGGAGTGTAGAAAAGGGCAAAGGCAAAATCATTATAATCTTCTGGGAAGATAAAGGACATATCCCAAAATGTCTGCCTAAAATGTGGCAAACGGGGACACGGAAACGTGACTGCCCTATGGACAAGGCAGACATGAAGGAATTGAAGAACGGGCAAGGCTCTGACTTCAAATATGTTTGTCATAAATATGTTCACTGGTAGTATTAAAATTGGATTTTAGATACTGCATGTGGTGCATATATATATGTGCTGATGTGTAGAATCTGCTGAGAGCAGGATATTGACTTCAGATGAGATCTATCTGCGAATTGAAAACGGGACGAAAGTCACTGTTTTAACCGTAGAAACCTAAGTTTAGGAACTGCCTTCGGGTGTGTACTTAAATTAGGAAACTGTTATAATGTAATAGTTTGACTAGATACATTATCTCTATATCAGGGTTTAACCCGTTGCGGGTATACCTTTATATTCTAGAACACTAAAGTGTTTTAATATATAAATATGATATTGAGATAAACACATTAGATGTGAAAAACAGAATTTATATTTTGAATATAAATAAATCTCATACATATAACATGACAAACAAATAGCTCAAACTGATTTGATCAGATAAAACTTAAATGTGGCATTGTTATCTGGGACACAATTAACAAGACTCATATATCCATACTTTCGAAGAGTGGGTACTAGGACAAATTTGATTCCATTCAAATAATGTCTACGAATCTAGTTTATTGGGCAAAGTGCCTAAAACACCTTTACTTAGTAAAAGTGCAAGTGCCACCGATCTGTTAGCCCTGGTTCATAGTGACGTAGGTGGGCCCATATCTAGCTAGGCTAGATGTGGATATGAATGTTTTGTGACCTTTACGGATGTGGCATCGCGTTATGGTTATGTGTTTCTTTTGAAACACTAATCGGAAACTTTTAGAGTTTCGACACGAAATAAACAAACAGATCGGCTAAAATATTAAACCGTCACGGTTAGACCATGATCAAAATACTTAAGCAATAAGTTTCTCAAATACTTGAAAGAGTATAGTATTCTTTCAATGAAGACTCTTCCCGGAACACGTCAATTGACGGTGTGTCTAAACGGAGAAACCGAATTTTGGTGGACATGATAAGGTTAATCATGAGTCGCTCTGAGCTACCATTTCCTTCAACAGATACGCATTAAACAGTGCAGAACTTATTTAGAATAAGGTTCCATAAAAATATGTTGACAGACTTCATATTAGATATGAACAGGAAAGAAACCGGGTTTTCTTATTCCTCAAGATTTGGGTATGCTAGGCATATGTTTGGATGATACCAAACTAGAACCCAAATCGGATAAGTGCCTAAGTTGTGGTTATCCTAGGGAAACCAAAGTATAGTACTTATACATCTCACTATAGAACAATGTAATTGTTGCTCACCATGCGGTCTTCCTAAGAGGAATACCTATATGCAGTGGTAAGTGGGAGGAAAGTAAAACTCGATGAAAATCGGAGTAATACTGTTCCAGGCACCGAGTCCTTAATGGAACACAAATAGTTCATCAAGGATGAAACTATACCATAATCTTCGAATACACAAGAACCACGTAAGTCAGAGAGAGTCAGAAAACAACATGGGGTATGGGTTTCTGATCTCACCTCATAAAGATGTCAATCATATTGAGGAACACCAACTGACTACGTATGAGGAAGTGATACAAGGTATCGACTCCCAATTATGGCAAAGTTCCATGATATCCGAAATGGATTCCATGTATACCAACTATGTTTAGACACTAGTTGTTGTACCACAAGGCATTGTGCCTATTGGTACTATATAAGTCTTCAAGGAAGACATATGTGGAAGGGAACATACCAACGTACTAAGCTAGGCGTGTAGCGAAAAGGTATCGTTATCAACATTGTGTCAATTATGACGAAACCTTTTATCTATTGCCACGGTAAATCCATTTGGATAATTCTTGCTAATGCTGCATGTTTCATTTATGAAATATGACAGCTGAATGCCAAAATTGCTTTCCTTAACGGAAACCTTTTGGAGGATGTTTATAACATCCTGACGGTTTTGTCATACCAAAACTAGCAAACAAGGTTTGTAAGTTATTCGATCCATGGATGGATTGAAGCAAGCATAGCGTTCTTGAAATTATCGTTTTGATGTAATCATAATGGTATATGATTTAATTCAAAACGAAAATTATTCTTGTGTATATAAGAGGGTTAGTGGGAGAGCACTGACAATGAAAGTCCTAAATAATGATGATATGTCATTTCTTGGAAATGATATTCCCATAAAATCAATCGGTGAAGCTTGGTTTTCATGAAAATTCTCCGTAGAATTCTTGGGAGAAACAACCTTTATTATAGGAATAAAGATCTATTGGGATAGATTTAAAGTTGTTAATACTCTCCGAGAACTCGTACATTGTAATAAATGTACGCGACCTGGTGTCTCATATGCTTTGAGTATATGGATTCACAATCAGGCCAATCCATGTGATAGTCACTTGATTGAAGTTAAGAACATCCTTCAGTATCTTAGACGAACTGAGGATGCTGTCTTTTACTATGGAGATGGAGAACTTGAAGTGACTGGGTTCACTGCTGCAAGTTTCCTGACCGATATAAACGACTGTAAGTCGTAATACAGTACTATAAAGTTTGAATAACAGAACAGTGAGCTGGAAATCTTCCAAGCAAGATACTGTTACCGAATAAACAACTAAAGCGGGTTATTGCTGCAGTTGAGGCAGCAATAGAAGCTTTCTGGATTGATAATAATCTAATTGGATTAGAATAGTTTTGTTAGCAGCTGAGCTAGGCTACAGCGCAGGCTAAAGAATTAATGGTCTCATCAACGATCCAGATATATACTTCGACTATTCATCTGATTCGTTTGGATCATATATCATGGCGATGTGATGATCGTATAAATCGCATCAGATGATAATCATGCAAATCCGCTGACGAAAGTCTTTTCTCAGTAATTTGAGTGAACCGTACATAGTTCGGGTGTAGGACACTCGAGTGACTGGCTATAGGCCAAGTGGGAGATTGTTGGACAGTTATGACCCATATCGTCACTATTAGTACAGATCATGTTGTTGTTGTACAAATTAACTATGTGACAAAGGAAATTTCTCTTTTATCATTTGTGATTAGATCACCAAGATGTATAAATGATGAAAGGTCCATATGATTAGTTCCTGGATTGAGATGATATGAGACAGTATCAATCCATAAAGGTTTAATCATTAAATATCCCTAGTCGTAGTATTATCGAGATTGGACATCGATAATGCGGAATAGACTAGTATTACACTTGTGCGCGTTGTGAGGGCATAACGGCATAGTTCTCATATATTTGGGTATAGGATACTTATGCAAGTGTAGTAGGAGGTTGTGTTTTACTGATGGTACGGAAAATAGCTTCGCTCTGGATAGTCCCCTCGGAATTCCATTGGTAGTATTACTATGTGTCTATGGAAGTCCGAATCAGGGTATGTGTATTTGGTCTTAACCTGAGACTTGCACCGCTAATACTTGTGACAATCAATGTACTTTGGTTTTGGTCATCCAGGGCTTTAACAGGTTCTGTGTATGCCTCTTCTGGGTATATTGAGAATCGTAGTGTATTGGGTGTGATGTCGAGATGGAAGTATCACTCAAGTAATAGTGGAGATGATGATCACGTAGGATACGAAACTCGTTCTCTTATATGCTGTAGCTATCGGGATATTATGACTAGGTCATGTTTATCCGATTATAGAGTAGTTACTAGAGATCCGATATGTGCTCCGTATGGGGCAGACACATTTCCAGCCCCAGGCCTTGCACGTGACATCTGATACTGGATCGAGATACGCAATACTACGTATACTACGCCTGATATAGATCACATATTCCTGTAAGGATATTTCTGGAGAATTGGGTAGGCATGACGCTTTGCTAGAAGCCAACCTTGTCTTGTAAATCGGTACAAACGTAGTACTAGGTACGTACGTGTTCGGATAGTCCGACGACCGGATTTACTGCCAACATATCTGGGGATCTCATGGGTCGCTTCCCGAAGATTCACCGATGACGTATGACTCGCACTTTATTAATCTGGGATTAATTAAATGAGAGAGATAAAATTAATCTGGGATTAATTACGGAGATATTTTATCTGGGATAAAATATCAATTAAAGAGAGAAAACGATTAATTTGGAATTAATCGATAAATTAATATATTCGATATATTAAACGAAATTGGATTTCGACGCGGAATTAAAATTAGATTTTAATTCGGGCGAACGAGTTAATTTAGAATTAATTCATTAGCGACTTGAATAGTGATTTTGCTAGGCATAATTATTTAATTACGTCGCAACGGAAAATTCGTTAATTTGGAATTAGCGAACCCGAGCCCGAGAGTGTTTGCGAGCGCACTCTCATTTCGAATTCAAGTGCGGCTCGCAAGTCACATCAAGCGTCAAATCACTAGTCAATCGATTGATGTGATGTCTAGTCACTTTGAGTGATTGACTACTAGTCACTTTTGATATGAATAGTGATGGAGGTGGTTGAGGCTTTATTGCTTTGACTTTTGAAAATTTGAAAAGTGAAATTTGGTATTTGTTTTGGAAATGAAATTAACCAAAACACTTAATACATTTTCTCCTCTCTCTCTCCATGATATACGGTTTTTGAAACCAATTTCCTCTCTCCCTCATTCGTTTTGAAACCAATTTCCTCTCTCCCTCATTCGGTTTTTGAAACCAATTTCCTCTCTTTTTCTCTCAAAAACCGAGAGCAACAAGAAGGTAGAAGGAATATCTGTGGCAAATCTTTCCATTGCTAGCACACAAAGGGTCATCCTAAGGTGATATGGAACTAATTTCATGAGCATGGAATCACCATTAGCAAAAGCTTGGAGCTTGAAGAACACAAAGGAGACCACCATGGAAGCTTGGCTGAATGCACCTTCAAAGGGCATAAAAAGTTTTGTTCTTCGTCGCATCCAATCCGATCAATGTAAGTATGTTTCCGCCGTACTTCTTGAGTATTCACATGTATTTTCATTGCTTGATATGATCTTGGGATGCTTAGAGAAACCCAACAGTTCTCGCTTACATATATTCATCAGGTAGACAACTCATTGTCAATCACTCAATATTGACTCATGGGTTTTCAGTCATGGTCGTTTCTCGTTTCGACAGCTTTGGCACGTTCATAATGAGTCATACCAAGGTTAAACTCATCAATGATAGACTCAAGCTACTTGCATAACCGTGACAGCTTTGGCACGTTCAGGATTTCGCTTTCTCTTGAATTTATCTATTATCTGATAAACATCCGGCATAAATAAATTTCTATAGGCTACACCCTCACAGCTTTGGCACGTTCTCGGATGTAGTCATAGAAAAGATATCCATTAACCGTATTGACAAGACAGACCATGTAACATGCATCAAATACATAATTAACACAAACCTTATTAATTAGGGATTTTCCGCAAAAGACGTTTTTTACTTTATTTAATCAAATTAAATAAACACATGCATGAATAAAGTAAAGATTAAATTAAACATTGAATTTAAAAGGCATAATCATATTAGGGTGTCCAGAATCAGACTCGCTTTGATACCATTTTATAGGGTTTTATGGCGAAAATCCGATAATGCAGCGAAAACGCGAAAAATCAAAATTTTCCAATTTCAAAATTTTTCTTATATCAATTAAATAAACTTATTTATCTAATTATCTAATTATTAAATTCTGAAATTTTACACAAGAAATCAAATTTCTTGGTAATACCGAATTGCCCCACAAGTTTGCAAATTGATCATTTTAGTCCTGAAATTGTCAAATACAATTTTGGATGATTCTAAATCATTTTTAAAATGATTTCCAACATGTCCAACACATCAAAATCAGATTGTAATAAATCCCCAATTTTTTTCTAATTGCCGAAAGCACCCATAATTTTTCAATTTTTGCAATTTGGATCTTTTTTGTTCAAAACATGTCAAGATCAAATCCAATCAACTCAAAAATTAACATGCATCATATACACATCATAATACATCACATATATGAAAAGCCCCGAATTTGGAAAGGGTTAAGAACCCTAATTTTACAATTTCTTCAAATTGATAAATTTTACCAAATCAATTAAATCCAACACTTTAATTCAAACTTTACCGCACCAAACAAGTCTCACCATCATGAAACAACTCAAGAAAAATTCTAGGTCATCAATGAGTGGCTTAGCAGCTCTAGAATGGCAACTTGATTATCAAGTAATCAAAAGTGAGCTTATGAAATAATTTCAAGCTTACTTTGAAACCATACATGCATTCATCTTTCAAACAAGTTCAAAACAAATCAAAACACAAACTAAAAGTGTAGAGACAATATCCTAGCAACACATGTTGAAGCTAAGCATGATAGAAATTGATGAGTGGTAATTATATCACTATTTCTCACTCATTTAACCTAATATTTTGTATAGTTTCTTGAGTTTTGTGAATATTTTGATGTGTTTTGTGTTATTTTGTAGATAAATAAAGTTTCAGGACATTCTGGAGGTGATTTGGACAAAAAAAGTGAAAATTGAAAAAAAGGGAATTTTGGTAATTTTGGCGCGTCGCGACGCGCAAACCTTTGGCGTCGCGACGCCTAACGTGCACCGGGTCCATACTAACGTGCGCCGGGTCCACATGTCAGAATCTGAGAAGTTTGACTTTGCTAATATGCGTCGTGCCATGTGTCACCATCACAGCTGATTTGCTAATGTGCGCCGTGCCACGTGTCATCATCCTATGGTGCCGAAAATCACCATTGCCACGTGTGCCATGTGTCACTCCACGTCACCGCCACGTCATCATCCACATCACCAATTGACCAAGTCAAAGTGCCACATCATCACCACGTTATCATCAACCATTCACAGCGTGCCACGTGTCGTAATCCTACGGTGCTGACACTCCATTTCGCCACGTGTCGCCACGTCATACCACATCAACATAATAATTGAGCTCTCAGCCGCCTTACCACGTGTCGCCTTATCTCCTTATCCAGAATCGCTACGTGTCAAGCCCTCAGCATACCACGCCAAAAGAGACCGGCGTCGCGACGCTATAATCTTTGGCATCGCGACGCCCAGAGCCTATCCGCGCCTATAAATTGAGCTCGAGGTTTCGGTTTCAGTTTCAGATGTACCATTCTCTCTGAATTCTTTGATGTAAATATGGAGTTCTCTTCTTAGTTTCTTTAAAATTCAGTTTTGTAATTAATTTTAATTACGTTCTGTAATAGTAATTTACTTTTGTAATAGTAATAGTAATTTATTTCTTTTTAACTTTTACAGTTTTACTATTCAACCATGAGGAGGTAACTTCCTCCTACTAGGGTGAAAGGTAATTCTTTTACTATTGCTATTTAGATTAATCTCCCTTAAATATATATATTCACTATTTAAAATATTGACTTAATAAGGATACCGCCAGATTGGTCGGTTGGTAATTAATTTTTCTTACCGCCTATATGGCAGGTTTATTTTGGTTCCGCCTTTATCGCTGGTTGGACTTAATTTGAATTAATCAGGTTACCGCCTATTTGGTCGGTTGGTAAACTAATCACAAGTTAATGTATTAATTAAGGGAGATATCTAAATAGTAAATAGTTAAAGTTTATCTTTTTACCTTAGCATTTTATTTTTCAGCGTTTATTTTACCGCAATTACTTTTCAGCATTTTTACTTTATGTCTTTTACTTTCAAGTTTTTACTAGCCCTAGTTATGTGTTGTAACTAAATTAGTTATCTGGGGTTGTGATGACTTCTAATATCACCAGTTTATAAGGGGTTATTTTATAGTTTGGGTAATTTAAAGGTTTACTTATTAAGTCTTAAGCCTAATACATCTTGTTAATTGGCCACTAATAAGATTGATCTGGTAAATCTAAAATAAACTTGACAAAGGAATTTTAGGTTTCAGCCTTAGACTAAATAGCCCACGATCTTCCTTGAGGATAGATAACCCTTTAATAGATTTCCTTACAGTATAAACATATACCTGTCGGGCGGGGGTAGCCATAATTGAAACTTAAACTTAATGAATCCAGATAATTTGGTTGACATAGACATATGGTTCAATTGGGTTAAACTGGGTATTTGCGTCTGACCATCGACAGAGGCTTTCGCATAATTTAGTGTTCCATGTTAGTAAACCGATTTATTACACAAACATAAAATAACCACTTCATCTTTTAAAAGATATTAGAAAGATTCACAATCCTAGATAGTTTTTAATATTGAATTTTCTTAAACCTACTTTCGAACAATGTTATTTACTTGTTTTTAAATTTAGAATCATCACCATTTCAAATCAATCAAACAACCTGTTAGATACTAGTAATCATTTGACCTCATAAAATTAATAGATTAGGTATTAAGTCCTCGTGGGATCGATACTTTTTATACTACTTGAACGATACGTTCACTTGCGTTATACGCGTGTGTGTAAGCACCGGTCAAGTTTTTGGCGCCGTTGCCGGGGACTTATTTATCTTTCACTATTAGTTTTAAGGTTAGATACCTTTACTTGTATCTAATTTTCTTTTTAGTTTTTGTTTTTGTTTTCTTGTGTTTCAGGTTCTCAGGAACTTTATGAGACGAACCATAAGCTTTGAACTTCGACCGCTTGACCCGGAAATTGAAAGAACCATCAGACAGTTGAGAAGGGAAAGGCGAGAAGGCCAAGAAGCTTTAGTCAACATGGAACCTGAACCTTTGGAGGTTGCACCACTAATTCATATTCGAGACAGAACCATTCCGGTGGTTGACAGACTAATTTTATGTATTGTACTTCCTACCTTACCAGCAAATGCGGGTGACATCAAAACATGTATTTAGATGATTCAGCAGTTAGTTTAGTTGGGGGGAATGCAACTGAAGATCCTAATGCCCACATCAGCAACTTCCTGGAAGTTTGTGGCACCTTCAATTACAACCGAGAAGCTGAAGAAGCAATGAGACTGTGTGTTTTTCCATACCCCTTGAAGGACAGAGCTAAAGCTTGGCTACATTCACTACCAGCAGGTTCTATCACAACTTGGAACACTTTAGCCATCAAATTTCTTGCAAAGTACTTTCCACCAGCTAGAAATGGAAAGCTGAGGAATGACATCACATCCTTTGTACAACAAGACTCAGAAACTCTTTACGAAGCTTGGGAAATGTACAAAGATTGCTCTGGAAATGTCCTCACCATGAGATTCCAAAATGGCTTCAAGTCCAAACTTTCTATAATGGACTTTCTGGAATAATGAGAACCACAATCGATGCTGCTGCTGAATGAGCTTTAATGGCAAAAGGAGAAGATCAAGCCTGGGACCGAATCGAAGAAATGGCCAACAACAATTCCTTATGGCCAACAGAAAGGAGCATGATCCAAAGAATTGCAGGAATTTATTAAAGTGGAGCCAATACAGTAGTCAACGCCAAGCTGGATCAGATATGCAAATTCATGGAGACTCTTACCACTGGATCCACAAGTTCACCATATGGAGGAGCACCAGAGCCGAACCAACTTGAAGAGACGGTGAATTTTGTCAACAATTTCAACAGATATGGGAACAATCCATATTCCAACACCTACAACCCAGGGTGGAGGAATCATCCCAATTTTTCATGGAACAACAATTCAGGACAAAAGAACAATCCACCACCTGAATTCCAACAGCATAACTATCCACCACCTGGATTCCAGCAACAGAACAAAGGCCATGAGTAGGCAAATGAACCAGGAATAGCAGAAGTGCTGGCTTAGTTAAAAAAGTACGATGTTATGTTTCAGAACCAATCTGCTTCCATTAAAGCACTGGAGAATCAAATCAGACAACTGCCTAATGCTCAGAGTTACAGACCGCCAGGTAATCTTCCCAGCAACACAGAACCAAATCCAAGGAACCGAGGGAAGGAGCAATCTCAAGCCATTACTTTGAAAAGCGGTACTGAAATCAACAAAGATGTTGGAATCAAGGAAACAGTTGAAGAACTTCCAAAAGAAGCAGAGCAACAGATGGAGGAAAAAGAAGCAAAGGAAAAAGAACAGATCACTCCACCTTCACCTTTTCCTTAGCGTCTTCAAAAAAACAAACTGGACAAGCAGTTTGCTCGTTTCATAGAGGTGTTCAAAAAGCTGCACATCAACATTCCATTTGCAAAAGCCTTGGAACAAATGCCTAGCTATGTAAAATTCATGAAAGAAATTCTTTCACGAAAACAGAGATTGGTAGATTACGAGATAGTAGCATTGACAGAAGAATACAACGCTATCATTCAGTGGAAACTTCCCCCGAAGTTGAAAGATCCTGGTAGTTTTACAGTTCCATGGACCATTGGAGAACATTATATCGGTAAGGCTTTATGTGATTTAGGTGCTAGTGTTAACTTGATGCCTTTTTCTATTTACAGAAAACTGCAGATTGGAGAAGCAATGCCTACCTCAGTCTCATTGCAACTTGCTGATCGAACACTAGCATTTCCAAGAGGTGTTGTTGAAGATGTGCTGGTCAAATTTGACAAACTGATTCTCCCAGCAGATTTCATCATCCTTGACATGGAAGAAGACAAAGAAGTACCTATCATTCTTGGGAGACCATTCTTGGCTACAGGTAAAACTGTGATTGATGTGCAAAAAGGAGAACTGACCATGAAAGTGCAGGACCAAGAAGTTACATTTAATATTTTCAAAGCCATGAAATTCCCGAGTGATGAAAATGAAGAAGAATGCTTCAGAATTGATGTTGTTGACAGTATCGTTTAAGATACTGAGCCAAATCCCACATACACTCGAAGCTTGCATGACTGACAGCGAGCTTGATGCTGAAATCCTGGAATGTATCAACTACCTTGACAAACCATTCCGATTCAAATCAACACCACCAGTTGAAAGCTTAGAACTACCAAAGAAAGATCGAATCAAGCCTTCGATTGAAGAACCACCACAGCTGGAGCTGAAGTTACTTCCGAGCCATCTCAGGTATGTATTTCTTGGAAACTCTTCTGAATTACCTGTTATTATTTCTTCTTCCACTAACATTGGAGCAGGAAGAAAAGTTACTGAGAGTATTACGAGAGCACAAAAGAGCCATTAGTCCATCATTTTACATGCACAAGATTCTGATGAATGATGAGTACAAACCCACAGTGGAGCATCAACGGAGACTCAATCCAATCATGAAGGAAGTTGTAAAGAAAGAAATAATCAAATGGTTGGATGCTGGCATCATTTACCCCATCTCAAATAGCAGTTGGGTGAGTCCTATGCAGTGTGTACCAAAGAAATGAGGAATTATGTGGTTACCAATGAAAAGAACGAGCTAATCCCAACAAGAACGGTAATTGGATGGAGAGTATGCATGGACTACATGAAGCTGAACAAAGCCATGAGAAATGACCATTTTCCGCTACCATTCATTGACCAGATGTTAGACAGACTGGCAGGACATGTGTTCTATTACTTTCTGGATGGATATTCAGGGTATAATCAAATTGCCATCGCACCAGAAGACCAGGAGAAAACTACCTTTACATGTCCATATGGTACTTTTTCTTTCAGCAGGATGCCATTTGGATTATGTAATGCCCCTGCTACATTTCAGCGTTGCATGATGGCCATCTTCTCAGACATGTTGGAGCTGAGTATGTAGGTTTTTATGGATGACTTTTCTGTGTTTGGAGATTCTTTTGACCACTGCTTGCAAAATTTGGAACATGTGTTACAAAGGTGCGAAGATACAAACCTGGTGCTCAATTAGGAGAAATGCCATTTCATGATACATAAGGGCATTGTTCTTGGACATCAGATCTCACAAAAAGGAATCGAGGTAGACAAAGCAAAGATTGAAACAATTGAAAAACTACCTAAGCCGACATCTGTCAAAGGGATTCAGAGCTTTCTCGGACATGCAGGTTTTTACAGGAGATTTATCAAAGACTTTTCCAAGATTGCTAAACCTCTGTGCAATCTTCTGGAGAAGGATGTGCCTTTCAACTTCACCGAAGAATGCCAGGAAGATTTTGAGATCTTAAAACAGAAGCTGATTTCTGCCCCCATCATTGTAGCACCAGACTAGACCCTTCCATTTGAAGTGATGTGTGATGCTAGTGATTTTGCTGTAGGTGCAGTTTTGGGACAACGCAAAGCAAAAATTTTCCACACCATTTACTACTCCAGCAGAACTTTGAATGAAGCTCAACTCAACTACACAACCACTGAAAAAGAGTTGCTCGCAGTTGTGTACGCTTTTGAAAAATTCCGCTCATATCTACTGGGTCCCAAAGTGGTAGTCTACACAGATCATTCAGCAATAAAATACTTGATCACAAAGAAAGATGCGAAACCCAGATTGATCCGTTGGATACTTCTTCTGCAAGAATTTGATGTGGAGATTCGAGACAGGAAAGGGACAGAGAATCAGGTGGCAAATCATCTATCGAGACTCGAGAATTGAGAAACAGCTGGCAAAGATCTATCAATCAAAGAAACTTTCCAGATGAACAGCTGTTTGCCATGAAACAGCAAGATGCCCTTGGTATGCTGACTATGTCAACTACATTGTATCAGGAAAATGGCCGTTGGAATGGACAACTCAGCAACGGAAGAAATTCTTCAAGAAGTCAAGCATTATGTCTGGGATGAGCCGTACCTGTTCAAACGGTGTGCTGATCAATTATTGAGACGGTGTGTTCCACAGGAGGAAGTCAACAGTGTTTTGCAGCACTGTCATTCATCGTCATATGGCGGACACTTCAGCGGAAACAAAACTGCAGCCAAAGTCCTACAATCAGGTTTGTTCTAGCCCACTCTTTTTAAAGATGCTTATCTTTTTGCTCTTCAATGTGACAGGTACCAGAAAACGGGGAATATTTCAAGGAGAAATGAAGGACCGTTGCAAAACATTCTAGAAGTGGAAATATTCGATGTATGGGGTATTGATTTCATGGGACCCTTTGTTCCATCATTCAGAAACCTATACATCCTAGTTGATGTAGACTACGTCTCCAAATGGGTCGAAGCAAGTGCACTGCCATCCAATGATTCAAAAGTGGTGATCAAATTCCTGAAAAATAATATTTTCACTCGGTTTGGAACACCTCGTGCAATCATCGGCGATGGTGGCACACATTTCTGGAACAGATACTTCGATGCACTCCTATCCAAATACGGAGTTACTCACAAGGTTTCCACTGCTTACCATCCATAGTCAAATGGACAGGTTGAGGTTTCAAACAGAGAGATCAAAAGAATCTTGGAGAGAACTATTGGATCAACAAGGAAAGATTGGTCTACAAAACTAGATGATGCATTATGGGCCTACCGAACAGCTTACAAGACACCCATTGGTATGTCCCTATATCGATTGGTGTTTGGGAAAGCATGTCATATGCTAGTTGAGCTTGAACACAATGCGTACTGGGAACTGAAGAAGTTGAATCTTGATTCACAAGCTAAAGGAGAGAAAAGACTTCACGAACTCAACGAATTGGAGGAATTTCGCCTACAGGCTTATGAGAATGCCAGATTGTACAAAGAAAATACCAAGAAATGGCATGACCGAAAAATAGTGCACAGACAGTTGGAACCAAGGCAGCAGGTGCTGTTGTGCAACTCAAGATTGAAACTTTTCCCTAGAAAGTTGAAATCAAGGTGGTCAGGTTCATTGGTAATCACTCAGGTTTTTCCATATGGAGCTGTTGAGTTACTAGATCCCAACACCAACGAAACATTCAAGGTTAACAGTCAGCATGTCAAGCACTACTGGGGAGAATCATTTGAGCGACAAAAAGAAAGTGTCACACTTTCAGATCCAGCCTAACATTCGAAAAGTCACGTCTAGCAGACGACTTTAAACTTAGCGCTCGCAGGGAGGCAACCCATGCAATTTGTGTATATATTGTGATCTGGTGTGTTTTATTTTTGTGTGTTTAATTTTTGCAGGTAAAGTCATTTCACGATGGAAGAAGCTCTCGCAAATCTTCAAAAGCAATTTCCTTCTCTCCCTCAAAAATCTCTGATGAAAGTTTACAAAGCTCGCTTGGAACGGATGAGACTACTAACGATCCATGGTGTTCCTAATGTTATTCGTTGGGTAATAGAAGCACGGGTCCGATTGGAAGGTGAGTTTCTGAATCTTTTATTTCACATCTGCCTGTTTTGGAAGAACCACCTATGTAAAGAAACGTAGAGCTAAGCAAATGGGTGTTTGTTACAAATGTGCACGCTGGAATTGCAATACTCGTTGTCATTCTTTAGGAATGATGTCTGATAATCGCGAAGATAAAATTAAATTCATTAGGGATGGCTTGAGTAAGGAGTCTGTAGATAATATATCTTCGACTCTTGAGACGCATCCCAGTGGATATGTTCATATAGCCATTCGCAAATTACATACACAATTTCAAAAAGAAAGACAACAGTTAAGTCTTGGGAATCTGACTCAAAAAGACCCTGTTTGCCAATTTATAAGAAAATTGGATGGGAAGCTTGTCCCTGACGCATAGACGTCAATCAAGCCGCTACTTTTCTTGTATATATTATATCTCTTTGTTTTTTCCTAATAATTGTAATTTGTTTTGTTGTTTTCTTTCACTTTCTCCGACAGGATCCAGACCTTTTTGACTATCACGATTTATTTTACTGTTTAACTAATAATTGTCATGTGGCAGGTACTAGTGCTATTATTTTACTCACCCTTTTCAGGTGTTATAAATTCAACTCATCATTGCACTTTTGAAGACATCCAGAGTAAAACATGGAAGCCACTTCAAGAAGACGAGTTGAAAATATCTGTGTGTTTTGCGGTACTAGTGTTGGTGTTAAGCCACAATACGTAGAAGCAGCACAGGAATTGGGTCGAGTCTTAGCAGCAAATAATATACACTTAGTATATGGCGGAGGCAATCTTGGACTTATGGGGATTGTTTCAAATACCGTACAGGAAGGAGGCAGTCACATTTGGGAATCATCCCAAAACCCTTGGCAGAGGCAAATCTTATTGAACCATCAAACGGAGAAGAACTGATCGTGCCAGTATGTATTCGGAACGATTGGTAGAAATGATTAACCGTGCTGATGCTTTTATTGCTTTGCCAGGTGGCTTGGGCACATTGGAGGAAATTTTTATAGTGTTATCTTGGGCGAACCTGAACATACACCAAAACCACTTGGACTGTACAACGTTGAAGGATTTATGATTTTCTTTGTGTGTTTCTTGATGATGCTCGGAGAAATGGGTTCGTGTCAAAACCTATGAAAGAACTCCTATTTACTGCCAGAACTGCTCCGGATCTAATTGACCAAATCTTAGCCTATGAACCACAAATTGACCCTATCATTTCAAAGATAAATTGGTCCGAAGACGATCGTGGTAAGAGGCGTCGGATTAATCTGGATCTTAACCTTTAATTTCCTGTAGAATTTCAGTTATCCAGGTATTATCTTCTAAACTCTTCTTCTACTACTGTTTAAGACATTGGGGACAATGTCTCATTTAGGTTTGGGGAGAGAATTAGTTGATCAGTACCTTGTTTTTAATATGTGTGTTGTTTTTATTTTTTTAGTAGTCCAAATTTTTTCGAAAAATACAAAAAATTTGAAAAATTTTCAAAAATTACAAAATATTTTGCATTTTTGTGTTTTTATTTTGACTAAAAAGGTGAAATTGGTAAGAGATAGCTGTGTAAGGAATTTCCACTCCTGAGACGTATCTCAAACCATTTTTTTTTAAACAAGTTAATTTTTGTTTATTTCCTTTTGAATTATTTAATTTGTGAATTCTCCATAAAGCTGACTAAAATGGATCTCATATGCTCAGTTGACAGGTATTATCAACATACATGGTAACATACGGACATGAGCTATAATTGAAAAGTTTGTAATATTCAGTGCTCTAGTTCAATTGGAGGAAGCATCTCAAAAAGTGATGGAGTAAAAAAGAAAAAAATCTGAGATCTGAGTTATTAAGTCTGTAAGGGTGTTTTAACACATAGTGCCCTAAAGCCAACTGGTTTGAGAGTCACTGGCCCAAAGCTCGCTATATGGATCAAAGATGTTGCAAAAAATATATATATCTGAAGTCTGAGTAATTAAGTCCGTAGGGGTGTCTTAACACCTAGTGCCCTAAAGCCAACTGGTTTGGGAGTCACCGACCCAAAAATCGCTACATAGATGGAAGATATTGTATATAAATAAATCAAAAAATCAAAATCAAAGAAAAAAATTAGAAAAATTATTCCATTGCTACAAAAAGGTGTGAATTCTGATAAAACTTTAGGACAAAAATATTACTCTCTTATCAACTGCACTTATGACTGTTGTGGGAAAAAAATGAGTTGTTTAATATTTTGTTGGCTGTGTATATGGAAAATGGTAAATATAATCGGAGAATTTACTTATTCAGTAATTTAGAAAGAAACAAAACAACTAGTAACTTGGAGTAGAAGTTTCACCTGATTAGTCACTAACTTCTTTATTCTCTTTTCGCTTGTCTTTTTGCTTTTTTGCTTTTGTGTGCATTAGTTTTTACTACCTTTTTACTTTTGTAAATGTTTGTGGGTATCATTGTTGTAAACCCCACGAGACTACAACTCGTCCACTAGGGACACCTAGGGGTTTAAAGGCTTGTTGCATACGCTAAATGCAACCGTGATCCCTACGAAAGTGGCTTAGTTAAATTTTATTTTAAGGATGTTTGTATTTTATTCTGTGTTTTGCTCGGGACTAGCAAAATGTTAGGTTTGGGGGTGTGATGAGTGGTAATTATATCACTATTTCCCACTCATTTAACCTAATATTTTGTATAGTTTCTTGAGTTTTGTGAATATTTTGATGTGTTTTGTGTTATTTTGTAGATAAATAAAGTTTCAGGACATTCTGGAGGTGATTTGGACCAAAACAGTGAAAATTGGAAAAAGAGTATTTTGGTAATTTTGGCACGTCGTGAATCGCAAAACTTTGGCGTCGCGACGTCGAACGTGCACCGGGTCCATGCTAACGTGCGCTGGGTCTACATGTCAGAATCTGAGAAGTTTGACTTTGCTAATGTGCGCCGTGTGTAACCATCACAGCTGATTTGCTAACGTGCGTCGTGCCACGTGTCATAATCCTACGGTGCCGACAATCACCATTGCCACGTGTCACTCCACGTCACCTCTATGTCATCATCCACATCATCACCAGTTGACCGAGTCAAGTGCCACGTCATCGCCACCATCATCAACCAATCACAGCGTGCCACGTGTCGCAATCCTACGGTGCCGACACTCCCTTTCACCACGTGTCGCCACGTCAGTGCCACGTCATGCCACATCGGCATAATAATTGAGCTCTCAGTCGCCTTGCCACGTGTCTCTTTATCTCCTTATCCAGAATCGCTACGTGTCAAGCCCTCAGCATGCCACGCCAAAAGTGACCGGCGTCGCGACGCTATAACCTTTGGCATCGCGACGCCCAGAGCCTATCCGCGCCTATAAATTGAGCTCGAGATTTCGGTTTCAGTTTCAGATGTACCATTCTCTCTGAATTCTCTGATGTAAATAGGGAGTTCTCTTATTAGTTTCTTTAAAATTCAGTTTTGTAATTAATTTTAATTACGTTCTGTAATAGTAATTTACTTTTCTAATAGTAATAGTAATTATTTCTTTTTAACTTTAACAGTTTTACTATTCAACAATGAGGAGGTAACTTCCCCTGCTAGGGTGAAAGGTAATTCTTTTACTATTGCTATTTAGATTAATCTCACTTAAATATAATATATTCACTATTTTAAATATTGACTTAATAAGGATACCGCCAGATTGGTCGGTTGGTAATTCATTTTAATCTGGTTTAAACCTGACTAATCAAGGATACCGCCAGATTGGTCGGTTGGTAATTAATTTTTCTTATTACCTATATGGCAGGTTTATTTTGGTTCCGCCTTTATGGCTAGTTGGACTTAATTTGACTTAATCAGGTTACCGCCTATTTGGTCGGTTGGTAAAATAATCACAAGTTAATGTATTATATTAAGGGAGATATCTAAATAGTAAATAGTAAAAGTCTATCATTTTACCTTAGCATTTTATTTTTCAGCGTTTACTTTACCGCAATTACTTTTCAGCATTTTTACTTTATGTCTTTTACTTTCAAGTTTTTACTAGCCCTAGTTATGTGTTGTAACTAAATTAGTTATCTGGGGTTGTGATGACTTCTAATATCACCGGTTTATAAGGGGTTATTTTATAGTTTGGGTAATTTAAAGGTTTACTTATTAAGTCTTAAGCCTAATGCATCTTGTTAATTGGTCACTAATAAGATTGATCTGGTATACACTACTTGGTCAGTAAAGTAAACGGTTGAGACCGGTACATGTCGTATACTAGAATATATTATTCCAATGGTTTCTTAATGAACCATGAGTCTTGGAGACTCGTATAGACGTGTAGGTGTTTATAGCTGATAAACACTGAACGACTCACCGAAGATTCTTAATGGATGACACACCAACGTCAATAAGAATCTTCTCGGATTGAGTAGCATTTGAGATTCTTCGACTTGAGATACCACTGTGAGCACATGAGACATCTTCCACATTTAGATGGCAGTCACGTCACCGATATATTCAGATTAGAACTCCGCCTGTTTGTTGGGTATGGATAGATCCTCAGGGTGTCCTCTGTGTGTCGAGATAGGATTCGTCAGTTCTGTATACTGAGCATAGGTAGTCCATATATGATTAGCAATCAGATAAAAATCATGGGCCCGTGGTACACTTTATAAGTGAGTTCTAAGTGTTCTTTTAGAGATTGCTAATAGAGACGTCGACGGGATTGTCCCTATAGAGATTTGACGTTTACATCTATATCTATGGGATATATTTGGATACCTGTGACAGAGGAATTAAACATATGCCAGCCTCGACCTGTATGATTCAGTGAGTTTATCTGTGGTCGTCATAATTTATGGGTGGGTAAATTATGGACACGAAATTGGATTTCATGACGGATATGCCTGAATCTAGAGAGTCTCACTAGTGAAATATACTCGTAGAGCACTAGGGCAATTTTTATGAATAATAGTGATTATTCATAAGTCGTTTAAAGGTTAAAAGAAAAATACATGCGATGGGACCTAATGGTCATTTCCTAATTATTGTGTATTTGTATTTAATGATATATTTTATTAAATACACATCAATTAAATGTCAAATTGTGATATTTGACTTATATCATAAATATATATATATATATATATATAGATATATATATATATATATATATATATGTATTTGGATATTTAAAGTAAATATAATACATATATTTAAAATATTTGTATTTAAATAATTATTTAATTATTTAATTGTTAAATAATTAAGTTAATTAAAAATATAAATATCTTAAGTTTTGATTTTTTTTTGGAAATGCCATGAGTTGCTTTATTTGACTTTTTGAAAATCATTAAATGGTTTAATGATTATTTACACAAGTTGATAAAGCAAAATTAATTGAAACAAAAAAATAATATTTAGAAATTTAGTACGCTTCCAAATTCGGCCAATGGTAGATTTGGGAAGTATATATTGTTTTGTTTCATTTTTGGTGGATTAGGTTAACAAGTTACACAAAATAAACACAATAGAGTTGAGAGAAAAATTTCAAGAACAAGAAGAAAAGCTTGAAATACTTTGATTTTTGTAAGTCTTTCTTTAAAATTTTCAACTAAGAAAATATTTCTGACCGGTGCTTACACACACACGTATAACGCAAGCGCACGTATCGTTCAAGTAGTATAAAAAAGTATCGATCTCACGAGGACTTAATACCTAATCTATTAATTTTATGAGGTCAAATGATTACTAGTATCTAACAGGTTGTTTGATTGATTTGAAATGGTGATGATTCTAAATTTAAGAACAAGTAAATAACATTGTTCGAAAGTAGGTTTAAGAAAATTCAATATTAAAAACTATCTAGGATTGTGAATCTTTCTAATATCTTTTAAAAGATGAAGTGGTTATTTCATGTTTGTGTAATAAATCGGTTTACTAACCTGGAACACTAAATTATGCGAAAGCCTCTGTCGATGGTCAGACGCAAATACCCAGTTTAACCCAATTGAACCATATGTCTATGTCAACCAAATTATCTGGATTCATTAAGTTTAAGTTTCAATTGTGGCTACCCCCGCCCGACAGGTATGTCTATCCTGTAAGAAAATCTATAAAGGGTTATCTATCCTCAAGGAAGATCGTGGGCTATTAAGTCTAAGGCTGAAACCTAAAATTCCTTTGTCAAGTTTATTTTAGATTTACCTTGACCAGGAACAGTCTAAAAATGACAGCGTCATGATACTACTCAATGTTAGTTGCAACGCGTTTGCAATTGCATCATGACTAATCATTTTAAGGTCTATTACGTCTTTACTATATAAGAAGATATATTATATTATAGAAACTGCTTATTTTATTCATAATAAAACGTTTACAATAGTATTTACAAGGAAATACAACGGGGAATTGGTGCTCTGAGCACTAACCCCAACAGCACCAACTCCAATATATTTTACAGTGGGAGTAGTCAATAGGTTTCCGTCTAACCCATGATTAGATCATTGGGTAGCCATGAAACACATTCTCATGTATATTAAGAGAACGAGAAATTATATGTTGGTGCATTCTGGTGAGGATATGATCCTCAGAGGACATACAGACTAAGATTTTCAGACGGATGTAGATTCTAGAAAATCAACAATCCTTATCAGTATTCACCCTAGGTGGTGGGGCCATTGTGTGGAGGAGCATAAAGTAATATTGTATTGTCGACTCCACCATGGAGACTGAGTATAGTAGCTAAAAACGAAATATAACTCTGAAAATTCTTGGGAGATCTGGAAGTTGTTCCAGATATGGATATAAACCATTGACACTTTATTGCGATAATAATGGTTGTAACATCCCCAATCCGGGAGATGCTACCAGTAAAGAATAGGTCGTACTTTCCCTCTGAGCCTCTGACTTTCGAACTATGAACAACACCGATACTCTTTTCAAATATAATCTCATATATGGGACCATTGCCTAAATCCATGACTTGGAAAGTAAAATAATAAACACATAACTGAACACTCAACATCATTTATCTTAAAAACTCTATACACGAATTTATTATTTAAATATCTGAAACTGGACTTTACTTGACTTGGCTGAACTCTATCTTTTACTTAACCTGGTGGATCGAACACCTTAGTGACTGCGATCAGTATCCATTCTCCTGAGCTCGTCCTCCGAATAAACATGTAAAACAAAGAAACTGAGAGTGAGGGGTTAGATTATTTGAACAATCTAAGTAAATGGACAGGTTAAATCTGAAACTGAAATGCTTAATTAAAATCTCATAGTTCTGAAGTTGAAAATAACTTTATGAAACCTGATTCATCTGAAAACTCTTTTCATTTTGGAAAACTCTGAATCATTTCTGTAAAACTGAGCTTTCTTAAGAATTCTCTCATAAATCTTGTCCATTTCGAAAATCATGTCTCTAGAAAAGTTATCTCTGAAAATTGATTTCTAAGAAATCTGTTTTCTGAAAAAAAAATTGCAAACTTGTCTCTGAAAACTATCACTGAAATATATGTCTCTCAAAAACCTGATGCATGGGGGCATTACGTATCGCCATCCCCCCATACGCCTACCTAGAGTCAGGAGTGCAATTCATGACATTAGGGCGTTACGTATCGCCGTCCCCCAAAGCATGCGACTACATATCCTTGAAACTAGGGTCTATGGGCATTACGTATCGCTGTCCCCCTAGCCCTGAAATCTCTGAAATCTGGTGGTATTGGGGGGGTTACGTATCACCGTCCCCCAAGCCATAATCTAGAGCCGGGGTGCAGATCTATGCTACCCTTCAGACCCTGAATATAGGATCTATGGCATCTGTCATCCCTAGTCCTGAACTGCATATGCACATGATATCTGTGTTTGTCAATTCCATATTTGAGTCAAGTTACATACTGAGGTGGGGTTTCCCCCATGCCTCCAAAACCATAAAATCATGTTTTAAAAGTCACATTTTTCTAAGCATTCTCAATAGTAAAATATCTGAAACAAACTTTGGCTAATGCCCTATGTGTTTTTAAAAGTAAGTCTTATTGACTGGTGCAATCACACACGTATAACGCAAGCGCACGTATCGTTCAAGTAGTATAAAAATATCGATCCCACGAGGACTTAATTCCTACTATTGTTATTAATTATTGATACTATTTATTTACATGTATCTAATTATAAGGAGAAGAGATTGATTGTTTGGTTGGTTAGTTGAATGAGGATTTGCTAACTAAACAAATAAATAAAATAAACAAAAGAAAATACTAAGGAAAATAAACAAAAGACACAAAATACCTAGGGTCGTGACTCCACACAATATTATTTTAAAGATGAAATGATTCTCTTATAAATGTGTAATAAATTAATTTGCTAACCTGGAACACAAAGTTATGCAAAAGCCTATGTCGATAGTCAGATACAAATACCCAGTGTAACTCAATTAATCATATTCCTATGTTAACCAAGTTATCTGAATTCATTAAGTTTAAGTTCCAATTATGGCTACCCACGCCCAACAGGTATATATTCCTATCCTGTAAGGAAATCTATTAAAGGGTTATCTATCCTCAAGGAAGATCGTGGGCTATTGAATCTAAGGCTGAAACCTAAAATATCTTTTCCAAGTTCATTTTAAGTTTACCATATCAATCTTATTGGTGATCAAGCAACAATAAGCATTAAGCTTAAGATTCAATAAACAAACTAAAGAATTACCCATTATATAATTAAATAAATTATTAAGTATGTGAATATTATGTTTCATCACTTCCCTAGAATAAAAATAAAATTATGGGGGTTAGGGGATCCACTTTTAGAAATCTCACTTTATTATAATATGGAAATTGCCAGTTTTACCCAATTAAGTTGAACCAGCCATAAAGGTGTGGTGTTATTATTTATCCATAAACCAGCCATATAGGCGGTAATTATCTGTCACCTAAAGACCGACCTATAAGCGGTGTCACATTATGTTACATAATTAAAACCAGCCATTAAGGCGGTATCAACTTTTAAATCCATATTCAATAACGATTTCCATATTATAAATTAAGTGAGATTAATCTACCTTTACTATTTCTAATTAGAAATCTCTCTTATTATAATAAATAAATTGTGTGATAATTACCAACCAGCCATATAAGCGGTATCCTGATTAAGTCAAATTAATAATTAATTACCAACCGACCAACCAACCAGGCGATATCCATGTTTAGTCAGGTTAAAACCAATTTATATATTATAATTGAGGGAGATTAATCTAAATATGATAGTATTAAAAAGCTTCACCCTTCCCCAGCAGTAAATTAACTACTGAATATAAATGAAGTAAAAAGTAAATAAAAAAAATAAATTACTGAAAGTAAAAATGCATAAAGTAAAAGTACTGAAAGTAAATTACTGAAGATAAAAGTGCTGAAAGTAAAATACTGAAAGTAAAAATACTTAATTTAAATAATAAAAATATTTACAAAATAGATGCAATCCTTTTAAAGCCTATATAGACTCAAAGGAAAGCACACCAATTGAAATGAAATCGTCCTGAATTTATAGGGAAAAATTGGCTCTGCACGTCGCGATGTGTGGCCATTGCGCATCGCGATGCGCCACGCGTCACTTTATGATCGGCTGCTCATGATTCTTATATACTGACGTGACAAAGGGAATCTGCCCAATAGCATACTGACACGTAGCAGATTTGGATGATTAATTCAATAAATGTGCTGATGTGGTGATGACGTGGCGATGTTGATTGTCAGCATCATATGATGGTGACATATGGCACGCTGTGATTGGCTGATGATGACGTGGCTGACACGTGGCAAGCTGACTTGGCATGTAGCTGATGTGCACGCCTACGTGGACGACATATGGATGACAAGTGGTTATGGTGATTGTCGGCACCATAGGATGGTGACACGTGGCAGTGCGCACGTTAGCAAATTGGTTGTGATATTGACACGTGGCATTGCGCATGTTAGCATCCGACACATGTTAGCAGACCTCTCATAATGTGACACGTGGCACAGTGCATTTTAGCATGAAGCGGCGCAAGTTAGCACATGTCGGCGCACGTTAGGCGTCGCGATGTGCCAAATTACATTTTTGCCCTTTATTGTCCTTTTTTACTATTTTGGCCCAAAATCACCTCCAGAATGTCCTGAAACTTTATTTATCTACAAAAATAACACAAAACAAATCAAAATATTCACAAAACTCAAGAAACTATACAAAATATTAAGTCAAATGAGTGGGAAATAGTGATACATTTACCACTCATCACTTATACTGAAAATAACTTAAATGAAATCAGTTGAGAAAATGGTCCACCTAGTAATTTGAAGTCCGCTATCATTACTTCACCTCGCTGAAGGAATTTATGGTTCCTGCAAAAACCTTTTATAGGTAACTTAATTAGAATATGAATCATGGAATGTACTTCAAAATTATCGTCGCTATATGATATCCTACTTTTGTGACATGATAAATTACATTTATAAAAGATGATAAGAAACTCTAAGGGTGGCCTCCAACATCTTAGGTTACAACTGGAAGGGTTAAATCTGATTCTGGAAATCAGTCTCGCGTCGCGACGCCCATTGGGCAAAAACTTAAACAGAGAGCAAATTTTTTATTCGCGTCGCGATGCTGGAAGTTACGCGTCGCGACTTCCATGAAAACAGAACTAAGGCAGAGGGAATTTCCAGTTCTGCATCGTGACTCGTTACTCGCTACTCGAGCGTCGTGACATACTCATTTCCAGATCCAAATAGAGAACATTCGTATATTCGGCGTTGCGATGCTAGACCATACGCATCACAACGCGAGCTTTAAATCGGGGCCAAAAACCAATTTCCCATGCTCACTGCCCCAAGACTACTCCAACGCTCCCACACTATAACCTTCATATGAGGATTTCTCTAAATACAATATGTACTCTCAAGAGGAATATTCAATCCCCAACTTCTATATACCAATTGATCAACATCAATACATAAGAAATACATTCAATCCCCCCCCCCCCCCCACCCAACACATTCACAGACATAAAAGCTTCATTCCATGTTAATACCTTCAAGACACTTCTCCAAACACATGATACCAACTCTACCAATGCCAATTATGCAATTCTCTTTGTTAGGGTAATGCAAGGTACGAATTGGGCTTTGGTTTCCTTAACCAAAAATGAAAAATAAAGAAAGAAAAGGGAATATGGAGCTTACTTTGTATGAAAGAATCTTGAAATCATCATTTTTCTCTCAATTTTGGCATGAGAAAATGAAGAATTTTTTACATTATTTGGGATTCAAATTCGTGCCTTATGGGAAATAGAAGATGATAAATAGTGTTTTTTTTTATTTATAGTGCATAGAGAAGATTTTTTTTTTTTTTGAATGGTCCACATTTTGCACATCACATTATTCTAGCTTGTTCCCGAATTCACTATAGCAACACCGATATTGATGATTTTTTACCTACTTCTGGTTCAAATTTAGAAAAATATCCAATGTGGAAGTCGTAGGTCATGGTCTTAGCTTTCCGACGGTATAACATTCATAAAGATCGGAGATCTTATAAAGCAGATATGATAAAAATACTAAGGGTTATTCGGAATGGAACGTAAGCTAAGTTTCGCATCGGAACTGCATGGGGATTTGCCTATTGTCCGAAAAGTCCTTCCATGAGCATATACATGCTTAAACATGATTTTCATCATGTATCATGCCTCCGATGACATAATAATAGTCGACCTCTGGTAACGTATAGGTCGTCAGGATTATCGGGTGTTACAAATTCTCCCCCATTTAAATAGGATTCGTCCTCGAATCCTCTTTAAAATTGGAATTCTAAAATATGTCTAGGCTTGAAATTCGTGATACTTAATATCTTATCACAAGTCATAAGATTCATGGGCTATTTCTAAACCCCAAACTTTCAATTGACTATATACTCATAACCATCTTTGTTTCTTCAACTATATCACACTACTTTCTGCCGACCTTCCATACACTGTCATTTTACTAAAGCCTTATCTGGGTTCAATTTGTCTTTTTAACTAAGATACTTATCAATCTATTCATTTTCCATTTAACTAGAAAGAAATACATCATTTTTCTTCTTATCTTGATATATGCTTCATTCATAACTTTCTTCCTCTTGTTGCACACTATACCAGGGTTTGATAATCCCCTTACATTCCTGATTGAGAGGTGATTCCTTGTTCTCATTTCACGAAATTTCTACTGGTTACTCTATACTATTGTCATGCTACAACTATAGTGATGTGTCAAAGAAACCTCATTTCTAATCATCTAGTTATGCTCAACATTTCTTGATTCAATCAGGTTCTTCTTAGCTGGTACTTTTGATTATTTTTCTCTAGAATTATTGGTGTTCTCTATAGATAGGCTTTTTCACATTCTTCTTTAATTCTGGGATAAACACATTTACAAGAGTGATCATTGTAACTATTAACAATGTTTGTACTCGATATTTCTTTAGCTACACTTGGTCGACCTAGTCTTGGTATTCCTTCACATATCTTAGCCATTTAACTCTATATATTCTCCTTGCTAAGCTTCAATTGCTAATGAGCTCATTTCTTCAAGTTGTACTATATTTGCTTATTTATGGGCCTAGGGCTTCATAGCTTATTGATGTTGTCTACCGATGACTCGTGTACTTAGGATGTTAATCTTATGTAGTTTTTTTTCTAGTGGTTCTCCTCAATTGGCCAAATATTCAGGCTTAATTTCTTGCACACTTGTGCTTAAATCGTATTCCCTGTTATTGTCATCGACGCCGGTGATTCGGTCATGGCTAAAGTTCATGCTCTTTTCATACTTTACTTTCGTAGTTACTATAAATCTAGTTGTTGTCTTTCACACCAACGTGTTCTCCATACCCGGTTGCATGCTAAAATATCCTCCTTTTATTATTTCCATAGTCTTGCTCTATCAAGTTTCGTTAATCAGGTATATGTAAATATACACAAACTGTTAAAATTTCATCTTTATCTGATGACCATTAAGTAAATTATACCTTGATAACTCACCCATCGCACTAAGTGTAGCATTGTAGTAAAGTTATTTTCTCGATTCTATATTATACTACATATCTACCAAACCACCCATAATCATGGCTAAGGCCATCCCAAACCCATGGTGGTTTGGTCATTTAAACTATAGCTGGTTACTTCATATAGATTACATGAGTTAAAACGTAATAGAACTTGGGTTCATTCCATGTTGAGAAATCTTGTTGTTGCGCACTTTTGTCCTCACTTACTTAGTATCCGCTCCTACTTGTCGTCGCACCCCTACAATTCCACTTCCAAATCTTTTACTTAGCGATATTTTCATCTTCTTTCCTGCTCTATTCTATGCCTGAAACTTATGTGATCTATGACTTGGTATCCTTCACGAATTTACTTATTTTTTTGGGATATCTTTGGCATGATCATTGAGGTCCATCTTTGTTGTTGTTGTCCAACGAGGGTTGGGAGGGTGGGTTCGATCCTGAAGTCTTTTCCAGTTATGGTGGTCTCATTAGCTATGTGTGATGTAGTTGCACATGTTACTCATATATAATCCTAGGATTCTTTTACTTACATATTTGATATTGGGTTCCTATAATAAGGTACTCATGTTAGGAACTATCTGAATTACCTTCTTCAACTTACTCATGAATCGTTATGCGCCATTGGTCACACTACCTCTTATTGAGAACTTCTATAAGGTTCATACTCTCTCAAACTCCTACTATATTTCCTTTGTTATTCTTCATTATCTCGATTCCTTAAACCTCTTACGTCTTTTCTTCTTAGGAAGCTCCAACATCCATGACAGGTTAAGGTATTGCTACTAATGCTTTTGGTTCGGGTGTTAGTCTCTTACTAATTTTCCTCCTTTAACATGGTGAGAAGTTCTATATAAGTCACATACTCTAGTTCTTTACTCTTTCGAGCCTCTACTTCCTTAAAGACATTCAGTTTTATGATAGGGCAGGTCGTTCCATCTAAATTCGGCTAAACATATCGTGACTCCCAATCACTTTATCTCATACAAGATATTACTATCTTCTGATCCTTATCTAGGTCATGTTGAGCTTCTTGGGTTAGTTTTCTTGTCGACTCGTGATCTGTCTATCATGTTTGATGCTCTTCTTTACTTGTTCAAGTCCTTATTAGGCTCTAATTTGTGGGGGTAGACATCTGATTTCCTTGGAGATCTGAGAATATACGTTTTTGTTAACTGTCTAAGTTCAACGATGGTCTAATTGGGTGTCTATACACTTAGTGGGGTCGGAACTACCGGACGAAAGAGTTATCGCTTGGAATCTGCGCCGGCTACTCCAAGTCTCAAGGTTTCCACAACTATTATCAATTATGTTGAGGTTTCCATTCATGTTACTACATTCACGCTATATTATTGATGTGTCTGTATATACTGAATTTCCTTGTTACTTCCCACATCCTTTTTTATTATTTGTACATTCTATCTCTTGGATCTAAGTCGTACTGCGGAGGCTATTTGGTGGTTCTTTCTTATGGGCTGCTTTCTAGACTTCTACCTTTTTACTCTTGCTATATGTTGCAGTTATGCCTTTTTAATTCTTATCGTTCATACTGGTCCTCCTTTTAACTTTCAGTATCTATATTCTTCTAGGTCAGTCCTTTATGAACCTACGCAGGTTTCTAATGGTATTAGTCTGATCTATTGGTTTCTACTATATTTGGTCTATTCTGTGAGCTTCTACTAGTACTGCAAGCCTTGTACTGACTTGCCTAGATTCCTAAACTATACTAGGTTCTCCTCTTTCAAACTTCAAAAATTTCTTAGGACTTTTTCTAAGTGATCTTGTCTTTCAGCGTTCTCTGTTTCTTGCTCAATATATACCATTGTCGAACTTCCTTACGGTTATCTTTATATATGCTAATAAAAGATGGGGTGGGAGTTTCACGTCTCATTGAATGTCGATGTCATTGTTTTGGTACTCCGTGTCCTGGTAGAGTCTATTACTCAAGTAAGGTATGAGATAGGCTCCCCCAAGTCAGCTTCCTTAACCGGTATCACGGAGAATTTTGGTAACTTAGGGTCGTATCTCTGTCGGATTTCTTGGCTGAGGCAACTAATCATATTTTATTGCAGCCTTCATTTGTTTGCTTGCGGGCCTGGGTTTGGGGATCTAGAACCTCTACAACCTTTGTGGCACTTGCGTCTGTTGGAAACTTTTTTTTTTTAAAAAAAATCTAGATTTCTTACTTCTTTTATCTTTCTTACTATCCTTCATTACTCAGGGAACTTGCTTTCTATATCAGATACTTAAGGCTATCATGTCTATTTGACAAAAAAAAAATTGATAAGGGAAAGAGTCTTAATAGGAAGGAATGAATCTTATGAGAAGGGAATGGATCTTACTTAGGTCTATATGACATTTCTCTCTTGCTCGGGCTTACTCTATTCTCTTTTATACTATAAGTTCTAGCATTTTCTTATCTATATAATTATGTATCTCTATTGCTTCTTACCTCTGGTTGTTTAAACGTCTATACATCTTTTCTTATTTTTCTTCTAGTTTTCTCTTTCTCCTTTTTACTCTCTTGGGTAGACATTCTTGGATCTTTACTATCTAGTTTCATAGCTTGTTTGAACTTCTAGTGATAATCTAGGGTAACTACAGGAGAATTCTCAACTTGGATAAAGAGTATAGTTGTTTTCGTAATGAAGAATATTCGAATAGTCTGGGAAAGCTTACTAACCTGTCTATAGGGCTTGAGGACGTACTCGAGAATCAGATTCTGGAGAGGTAATGCCCCACATACTAGTATCTCGGGCATACTACATATACAAAACCCCAACACTCTGCCCACTGCAGTCACTAACTCCCTAGACCATGTTCTGATACCATCTTTGTAACATCCTCAATCCGGGAGATGCTACCAGCAGGGAATAGGCCGTATTATCCCCCTAAGCCTCTGAATTCCTAACTATGAACAATATTGATACTCTTTTCAAATATAATCTTATATATGAGACCATTGCCCAAATCCATGACATAGAAAGTAAAATAATATACACACAACTGAACACTCAACATCACTTATCTTAACAAATCTATACATGACTTTATTATACAAATATCTGAAACTGGACTTTACTTGACTTGGCTGAACTCTATCTCTTACTTAACCTGATGGACCGAACACCCTAATGACTGCCATTAGTATCCATTCTCTCTAGCTCGTCCTTCAGGTAAACCTGTAAAAAAAGAAATTGGGAGTGGGGGCTTTAGATCGTTTGAACAATCTAAGTAAGTGGACGGGTTAAATCTGAAACTGAAATGCTTAATTGAAATCTCATAGTTCTTAAGTCAAAAATCACTTTAAGAAACCTGATTCATCTGGAAACTCTTTTTAGTTTGGAAAATCTGAATCCTTTCTGTAAAACTGAGCTTTCTTAAAAATTGTCTCATAACTCCCGTCCATTTCGAAAATCATGTCTCTAGAAAACTTATCTCTGAAAATTCATTTCTGAATAATCTGTTTTCTAAAAATCATTTTCTGCAAACCTGTCTCTGAAAACTATAACTGAAATATTTATCTCTGAAAAACCTGACGCATGGGAGCGTTACGTATCGTCGTCCCCCTCATACGCCTAACTAGAGCCATAAGTGCAAATCCATGACATTGGGGCGTTACGTATCGCCGTCCCCCAAAACATGTCCCTGAAACTAGGGTCTAAGGGCGTTACGTATCATCGTCCCCTAGCCCTAAAATTTGGTGGTCTTGGGGTGTTACATATCACCGTCCCCAAGTCACAATCTAGAGCCAGTGCGGATCTATGCTACCCTCCAGACTTTGAATCTAAGATCTATGAGCATCCGTCATCCCTAGTCCTGAACTGTGTGTGCACACGATATCTGTGTCGGTCAATTCCATATATAAGTCAAGTTACATACTGAGGTGGGTTTTTCCCCTATGCCTCCAAAACCATAAAATCATGCATTAAAAATCATGTCTTTCTAAAACATTCTCAATAGTAAAATATCTGGAAAAAAATTTGGCTAACGTTTTATGTTCTTTTAAAAGTAAGTCTTATACTGAAAATAACTTAAATGAAATCAGTTGAGAAAAGGGTCCACTTACTGATTTGGAGTCCACTAGCATTACTTCATCTCGCCAAAGAAATTTGTGGTTCCTGTGATAACCTTTTATAGGTATTTTAATTAGAATATGAATCATGGAATGTATTTCGAAATTATCGTCGCTATATGATATCCTACATTTGTGACATGATAAATATGTGTATAAAAGATGATACGAAACTCTAAGGTTGGCCTCTAACATCTTAGTTTGTAATTGGAAGGGTTAAATCTGATTCTGGAAATTGGTCTCACGTCGTGACGCTATACGCTAGGCAGAACTTAAACAGAGAGCAAATTTTTGATCCACGTCGCGATGTTGGACTTTGCACGTCGCGATGTCCATGAAGACAGAACCGAGGCAGAGGGAATTTCCAGTTGTGTCGTGACTCGCTACTCGAGCGTCACTACATACTCATTTCCAAATCCAAATAGAGTCACGACGCTAGACCATACGCGTCGCGATGCGAGCTCGAAATCAGGGCCAAAAACCAATTTCCCTTGCTCACTGCCCCAAGACTACTCCAACACTCTCACAATATAACCTTCATATGAGCACTTATCTAACTACAATATGCATAATCAAGAGGTATATTCAATCCCTAACTTCTATATACCAATTGATCAACATCAATATACAAGAAATACATTCAATCCCCCAAGACATTCACAGACATAAAAGCTTCATTTCATGTTAATACCTTCAAGACACTTATCCAAACACATGCTACTAACTCTACCAATGCCAATTATGCAATTCTTTTTACTAGGGTAATGCAAGGTGCATATTGGGGTTTTGGTTTCCTTTCCCAAAACTGGAAAATAAAGAAAGGAAATGGAATATGGAGCTTACTTTGCATGAAAAAAATCTTGAAATCATCAATTTTCCTTCACCTTTGGCATGAGAAAATGAAGAATTTTAGGTTATTTGGGAGTCAAATTCGTGCCTTATAGGAAAGAGAAGATGATGAATAATGTTTCCTATATATAGTGCACATAGAATATTTTTTCTTTGCAAATGAATGGTCCACATTTTGCTACATCACACTATTCTAGCTTATTCTCGAATTTACTATAGAAGCCCCGGTATTCATGATTTTTGACCTGCTTCTGATTCGAATTTGGAAAAATATCCAACAGAGAAGTCGTAGGTCTTGGTCTTAGCTTTCCGACAGCATAAAATTCATAAAACTCAGAGGTCGTATAAAATGTTATGCCTCAAATACTAGGGGATGTTCGGAATAAAATGTAAGCTAAGTTCCATATCGGAACGGCAAGGGAATTCGCCGAATGTCCAAAAAGTCCTTCCATGAGCACATACATGCTTAAACATGATTTTCATCATGTATCATACCTCTGATAACGTAATAGTCGTCGACCTATGGTAACATATAGGTCACAGGGATTTTCGGGTGTTACAGTAGTGCGGTGGCAAATTCGAAAGAGCCAGTAAGCCACAAAAGGGGAAGCATATAAAGAGAAAAAATATCATCTCATTAGGGAGATAGTACAGAGATGAGACAAATATGTAACAAAGATTGCATCCTCATAGAACCTAGATGATATGTTTACAAAGATTTTGTCACATTTACTCTAGTGCAAATGGGAGATTGTTGGGATATATGTCATAGAGCTTTATGTAATGTGTAAACAGAACTATTTGTTTAAAATAAAAGATGCATTATTCATTTATCAATTGTTTTAATTTAAATCGGCTATTTTAAATGGTCTAGTTTACCCTTGATTACTTATGTGCTTTCAGGCTTAGTGTATAAGTGTCATACACAAGAGGATTTAAATATGAAATTAGTAATCTAAAATTATCCATAGAGAATAAATAAACTGGGTACTTTCTTTTTGTAGTTTATCTATAATTGCGGTTCATTCGATAAATATTTGGCGACCTTGATCCGGGATCATCCATGTGGTGACATGAGAATGAAGGCACCTTATATGATGTGATCATATAGGATTGGACCCATATAGAAATAAATTTCTTATAATATCCGTTAAAAAAAGAAATTCATTTCAATCTACTATATGGTCACATATGGATTAATATGAATCTTGAGTGTACTACGAACTCCTACTTGGCAGACTATGTCTTTTAATTTACAAATATGGCGATGGTGTAGAAATCCCGAGCAATAACAACGTAATTTGGGGACATAGTTTAGTGTATAGTTGGGGACGTCTAACATAGATATAAATTTCACTATTTCTTGCGAGAAGTAGAAAAATTAATATTCATAATAGTTATGAATAAAAACCTGAAGTTGTACTCTCGTTGCCACAGATAAATAATATAAGCCGAACTACGTCGGTGTCCATCGATATAGTCATTACATACAGATTGGCCCTTCACGAGTATATCATAATTAGGGTCGGGTCATAATATTCGTTATACCCCTCTAATTATTTTTACCTTAAGTATCATTGATTCTCTAATTAATAATTTATTCATAACTATTTCGAATATTACTTTTCTATGCGCAATAGAAAGACTTAAGCACTCTAATCGTTCAAGTACCGAATCAACTCTTAAGGAAGATACTCATCTACTTCTCGCAAGAAGAAGTGAACTCCTTATCTATATAAAATGTCCCCAGCTACACATCAAACCATGTCCCTGATGAACACTAAAAAGTTCATAATTATTAAAAGAAAAATTAATCATTTTACACTTATAGTTTCATTAATCCTCTTAATTAAGCACATTTATTAAATAATAATTATATTTATTTTTATTGTGATTTTTATATTTTATGTAGGTGAAATAATACTTTGGATGCATATCTAGAAAATTGGGCTTGATATTTGGATTTTGGAGGCCATAAATTTAATAGGGCGTTATTATAGTGTACAACTTCGGAAATTCCAATCCTGCGCAATTTTCATATTTTGGACTTAAATTTTTACTTCGATAACGAATTGAAGTGATTCCAGTTCCAGATGAAAAAACTAAAAAATCTACAACTTTACTACTCACAAGAGTTTCTAATTCTGAAGTTTTCAAGACTCGAAATTGATGAAAAATCCAAAATGTTTTATATGTAATTATTAGAGTCATTATCAAAAAATAAACAAAAAAATGGAAAATGACAATCTACAATTGTCAAACTTCCACCAAACATGCTTGTTTGGAGGAGAAAGCTTGTAAAATTTCTATAAATAGAAGTGCTCTGCACTTAATTTTCTTCAGCTTCCTTCATACGATTCTCTCTGAAATTTTGTGAAGGGATTCGGCTCTTGGGTGTTTTATTTTTTTTAAAGCTTTCTTGTATTTTCTTTTTTCAGCAATAAAATTATGTGTGTTTTTATTCAAATTATGAGTAGCTAATTTCTTTTTGCTAGGGAAAAGGGTGAAGCTTTTAAAATGAAAATATAGATTAATCACACTTATATTATAATATATAAATTATAATCTAATGATTAATACTTAATTTAAATCTGGATTAATTATTGACAAACTTTGATACCGTCTATATGGGTGGTTTTATTTATTTGGTATAATTGAGTACCTAACTGGACTTGTTATAGACAAAAGTTATCACCCCCGCCTTTTATGGATGGTTTTATATGTTTTGACATAAATAATTCCTGAAATGAATTATTTGGTAATAATGACAATTTATATATTATAAAAAGTTAGATTTCTATATTTAAAATATTAAAAGTGGATCCCTAACCCCCAGTATTTTATTTTATTATTGTCGTCCAATTTAAAATTCTTCAATCACTTCAAACAAACCAAGTCTTTTTATTTTCACTCAAAATTGTTATTTTATTTTACTAAATCTATTCCATGTGGATCGACCCCGGACTTACCGGATTATTTTATTACTTCGACACTCTTATACTTGGGAGTAAAGAATAATTTTTTTGAGTATGTCAAGTTTTTGGTGCCGTTGTCGGGGAATAAAATTTAGTAGATAGAATAATCGTTATAATTAATTTTTTCCTTCTTTTTTTCTTATTTTTATTTTTATTTTTGTATTTATATTTTTTTGGGTCATATTTTTCTGCATTTAACTTTTTTTCCACTTGTTTATTATTTTCTTTTTATAAGTATTGTATTTGTATTTTTTAAATTTTAGCTTATAGTTTGCATTTAAGTTGCATGAAACACTGATCTCGATCATCTAGCTGTAGATTAAATAGAGAGTCTCCATCACCTTCATCGTCTGTCAAAATGGCCGAGAACCAAAATGAAAATCCACATGCCCGAGTTGAAAACATAGTTGATCAGGAAGAAAATTAGTCTCATCATGGCGATCTTAATCATCCTAGGATATTAAGACAATTCATGAATCCCACTAGGACAGGATCACCATTTTACATTGTTTTTCCCCCAGATGCACCACGTTTCGTAGGTGTCATCCAACTTTTACCCATATTCCACAGTCTATAACCAGAAAATCCTTATCAGCACTTAAGGGATTTGAAGAGGTATGTAACATTTGCACAGACCAAAATTACAGTATGATTATAATTTGATTAATGTTTTTTTCCTTTTCTTTAAATGATAAAGCTAAAATTAGGCTGCAGGAACCTTAGGTCAGGATCCATCAGAACATGGGATGATTTACAAGAACAGTTCCTTGAAAAAAAAGTTTCCCCATCATAAGAAAAACTCCTTTAAGAGAAGAATCACAACTTTCACACAAGAGTCGGGGAAACACTTTAACAATGTTGGGAGAGGTTTAAAGAAATGTTGAATATTTGTCCATATCACGAGTTTGAAACATGGAGGCTGGTTGCCTATTTCTACGAGGGTTTAGCACCCCCAAAGTAGACAAGTAGTGGAGATGATGTGTAATGGTGAGTTTAGGGACAAAAATCCCGAAGATACACTAGATTACCTAGAACACATATCAGAGAATGCACAATAATGGGACACAGTTAGCATTTATGAGTCGTCTGTAAAACCACAGTCATCTGGTAGAGGTATGTTTGACCTTAGGGAAGATCATGAACTTTCTGTTAAATATGCATCTCTAGCTAAAAAAAGTCGAGGCAATAGAAATGAGGAAAAATGATCATGTCAAGTCAATTCAAGAAGTCAATTGTCAAATCTGTAATTCAAATGAACATGTCACACAAGTTTGCCCAACATTTCCAACCCTGCAAGAATGTCTTCATGACCAAGTCAATTCCATAAACACTTTCAATAGACCAAATCCAAACCCATACTCCTAAACCTACAATTCTGGTTGGAGAAACCATCCAAACTTCAATTGGAGGAATGATAATCAAACACAACCATCGCAACAACCTCCCCAGGTACACTAGAATTTCTGAAATTCCCAGAATTATGCACCATGTGTCCCACCACCTAGGAAAATCCTTGAGGATACCTTTCATGTATTCATTGAGAAACAGGAAGTCATCAATAACCAAAATGTGCAAACATTAATTGATCTGAAAGATATTTTCTCCAAAATCACATCATCTGCTTAACCATTAATGAGAAATGAAAGTTTCCTGCATAACCATAGCCAAATTCCAAAAGTCATCAAAACCCTCACGAGTGTAGTGCTGGAAGTCAACATATAGACCATGTCAAATTGGTTATTACTCTTCGTAGTGGTAAGGTTATCAATAGACATATTCTTGAACCTCGTGAAATTGAAAATAAATCAGATTCAGAGGGTAATGAATGGGTTGATGAACCATTACCCGTCATTGATGATAATAATTTTTTCTCATGCACCTTCATTTCCTCAGCCATTAAAAATAAAGAAATTGAACCATTCCCCATAGATTTATGAAATATTCAAACATGTAAAGGTCAATATTCCTTTGTTAGATGTCATCCAACAGATACCATCTTATGCCAAATTTCTGAAAGACTTGTGCACCATTAAAAAAAATATCAAATAAGAAAGAAAGCTTTTCTAGATGAACAGGTAAGTTTCATTCTCTCAACCAATAATACATTAAAATACAAGGACCCTGGTTGTCCAACTATTTCATGTATGATTGGAAATCAAAAAATTGAACATGTTTTGCTTGATCTTGGAGCCAGTGTCAATTTGCTTCCATTTTCGGTTTACCAACAACTTAATATTGGCGAGTTAAAACAAACCTCAACTACTCTTTTACTTGCTGATAGATCAGTCAAGGTATCGAAATGAATTTTTGAATACGTGTTATTACAAGTCGATAAATTCATATATCATGTGGATTTTATTGTCTTGAAAACAGAACCTGTAGCATACAGTTATATGTCAATTCCTGTAAATTCCTGTAATATTTGGTAGTCCATTTTTAGCAACAGCTAATGCTTTAATTAATTGCATGAATGGAATTATGAATTTATCATTTGGCAATATGACGCTGGAGCTTAATATTATTAACATGTGGAAACAACCATATGATGATGGCAATTAAGATGAGAGCATGGACCTTACGGAAATTTGTACAGCTAATTTTCTTAAATTAAGCACGCAATTAGATTCGGATATTTCTAATGATTTTTCTTTACATGATTCTACACAGGTATTGGAAGACAATGAAGGGAAACAAAATTTTGAGGAACTACGAACACTTGAAGAAGAAAACATGATGAAGTACCCAAATTGGAATTGAAGATTTGCCAGAAGACTTGAAGTATGCATTTCTTGGAGATAAACAAACTTATATTGCAGTAATTTCTTCTTCTCTGATAAGCGGTCAAGAAGGTAAATTGTTAAATGTGTTGAGAGAACATAGACAGAGAATTGGATGGACTTTAAAAGATATAAAAGACATTAAGCCTTTAAAATGGACACACAAAATACATTTCAAAGATAATGTCAGGATACGTCGACCACCAAAAAAAATATTATACCTTTGCAAGAAATAAATGGTTAAAAAGTAAGTCCTTAAATTTCTTAATTCATTCATCTCTTACATACCTGGTTTGGAGAAAAGAACCTATGCAAAAAACGGAGAGCTAAATAATTAGGTGTTTGTTATAAATGCACACGTTTGACGTGTAACACTCGTTGTCTTTCTTTAAGAATGATGTCTAATAATCATGAAGAAAAAATCAACCCATTAGAGATGGCTTGAGTAATGAGTCATTAGATAATATATCATTGACTTTTGAGACACATCCTAGTGGATTTGATAGATTGATTCGCAACTTACATACATAATTTCAAAAGAAAGACAATAATACAGTCTCGGGAATCTGACTTTAAAAGATCATGTTTGACAATTTATAAGAAAATTGGAGGGGAAGCATATCCTCGACCCATAGAGGTATTCAAGCCGTTACTGGAAGTAAAACCAGAGGAAGATGTCAGCCACAATCACAACTATTAGTACATAGCATTTACAATTTTAATTTACTTATATTGTTTTAATATGTAACCTTTCTTTTTAGTAACAGTGTTGTAAATTCAATTGTCAATTCCACACTTACCAAGTGATGTCTTCAAAACTCTACTTTTTCTTTTTCGGACATTAAGGACAATGTCTCAAATTGGTTGGGATGGATAGTTGACTAGATAGTTTTTGTTTTTATGTTTCGTTGTTGTTTTTTTTTTAAAAAAAAAAAAGTTTTCTTTTGTGTTGTTTTTGCTTTGTTGTTATTTTATGTGTAAAAAAAAATTATTTTGTGTTAAATTCTTTTGTGTTTTAAAAAAAAACTACATACAAACTAACAATAAATTCTTGACTAACCAAGTGGAATTGTTGTTCAGAGGTGGCTGTGTAAGGAGTTTTCGCTCCTGAGACACATCTCAAAATAATTCATAATAGGTTATTTTTGTTCCTTTCTTTTTGAATCATTTAAATTTTTGAATTCTCCATAATATTGATTAAAATAGATCTTCATATGCTCAACATACACGGTAATATATAAACATGGGTTGTAAGTGAAAATTTTGTAATATTCAGTTCTCTAGTTTGTTGGAGGTAGCACCTACAGGCAGTGGAATTAGTATTTTATACAAAAAAAAAAAATCTAAACACACTCTTACTTAGTAATAGGATATCTTGCCTCAGTAAGTAGTGATTGTTCACGTAAAACAGTAGAGCTTGATTTTGTAAAAAAATGGAAAAAGAAAAAAATGTGTGAATAAGTTCGATTTTGTAGCCTCCCTAACTCGAGCAATTAAGTCTGTAGGGGTGTTTTAACACTTAGAGCCCTAAGGCCAACTGATCTGGGAGTCACTGACCCAAAGCTCGTTACATGGGTTAAAGATAAAGCTTAAGGAAATCTGACACTTTTTATTTTTAATATCTGAGATCTGAGCAATTAAATATGTAGGGGTGTCTTAACACCTAGTGTCCTAAAGCCAACTGGTTTGGGAGTCACTGGCCGAAAGCTTGTTACAAGGATTGAAGATGTATTATTTAAAAAAAAAATTTATTTTTGTATTTA